>WSFP011347440.1:0-35946 GCA_009831015.1 Picea engelmannii
AAAACTCTACGGTTTTACCTTCACCTGAATGAGTGATTTGATATACTGATAGAAGGTTACAAGAAAGACTTGAAACACATAATACATCATTGAAATGACCATTATCTACTTGAATTGTTCCAAATCCTACAACAATAAGAGATCTATCATCACCAACAAATATTTTCTTTATGTTACATTAATTTAGTGAAGAAAATATGTCTTTATCCTTATCCATATGATAATATGCTCCTCAATCAATAAGCCACTCATCAGAAGAAGAAGTAGAATTTGTATTGAAGGATAAACCAGAAGCGAAAAGTGCATGTCCATGAGAAGAAGAAGAAGAAGTAGAATCAATATTGATGTTGTGCTTCTTCATCGCTACTTCTAAAGATGCCATCTTCTTGAAACATTTGGACTCATCATGACCATCTTTATCAAAAAAGTTGCAATGTCTGTCAATCTTCTTATTTTTATATTTTGTTCCTTTTTCACCATTAGGAGATGAAGCTTTCTAAGCGGGTTTGGGACCCTTATGTTGCTTGTTGTTGTATAGACAATGTTGCTTCTTGGGATACTTGGGTTTATCTTTCTGTTGGGCAACTAAGGCTTTGTTGGAGGTACCTGTAGTGTTGATCACTCTAAGTTGTACAAGCTTATCTTCCTCTCTAATCAAAGTAGCACAAAAGGACTCAAGAGTGGGTTTTTGATAATCTTTCCCTAGAGCCTCTCTCATGGCATAAAAGGTAGATACAAACACAAAATATGCAATACCTATCTTAGAAAGAATAAGATATATGTAACACTCTTCCTCCATTTATATCTCACGTTCTTCACATAAAATTATGAGTGTTTTAAACTTAGATAGATAGTCTCCAAGGAAAGAAAAATCACTTGGAATTAAGTTCAGTACTTGATTTTCTAACTGTTGTGTTCGAATAATATTGAGTTTACCAAACACAAATTCAATCTTTTCCCAAGCTTCATTGGGGTCATCAATTTCTTTAAGGTGGAACCTTAAATCAGGAAAGATGAACATTCTGATTAGTCCACGTGCTTCATCACTCCTATTAGCCCATTTAAATTTCTTATCATCATCGGTGGGTGTTTTTTCCTTTCCCAAGATAATCTGGTACAAGCCTTTACTTCTTAATAAATCTTCCATATGAGATTTCCATTGGAAGTAGTTGGTGATGGTAAGCAAGAGATTACTTGTAGAAGCCATATTGAATATGTAGATAATATGGATTTAAAAATTGAAACTAATGATCTGGCTGGAAAGATCTTGAAAAGTTATGCGGTTTTAAAAAAACGACACTGAAAACGAACTTTGGATGTGAGAGTTATGCCATTTTTAAAAAAGTCATAAACAATAATCAAAGGACCACGTGATAGTTTAAGTTGCTTTATGAAGTGACCCACTTTTACAATGAAGCTAATTTATAAAATAAAATATGCATGCAAAATAAATAATTGTAAAATAAAATATTAAAGCTACTTATAGTGATTCTCTTTTATACTTGAAGTGAAATACATTTTACAATTTGAGCATGCACCTTTTGAAAAAAAAGCAACAAAAGAGAGACTGGAACTCAAGACCTCTTAATAAGGAAAGTTTTAGCCAAATGGTCTATCAAAACATATTATATTTTTTAGGAAGACGATTGTTGTTGTTGTTCTAAAGAAAAACTTTTTTCACACAAGAAAAAAATTTCCCTTCTCGATGACAACAAGGGTTAGATCTCAATTCGCTTACCCGGAAGATGCAAATTTTCCTATCTGTTTATGATTTTCCAAGATCACACAGGGCACGGGGAAAATAGAATACATAGATCTAAAAGAGTAGAAACTTAGAAATAAATAATACAAAATTGAAATAAAACCAAAATGATACTCTGCAAAAATTAAAAAAATGCGTATTCAGTCTTTATACCTCTGGATCTGACTGAAATGGCTGTATCTTGGGAAAACATAAACCTTTTCGAGTGAAAAAAAATAGTGTTCCTAACTGAAATGAGTTCTCCAAATGAAATGGAATAGTCCTCTCATCCCAGAAATGTATAGAAATAACAAAAAATGGAGATGAGGTAACCAACTTCACGATCTCGATCTACAACATGAGCGGGTCTTCAAACAGGCTTTGATACCATGTTCGAAAACACATGTATTCCAATAGAGGATGAACACATTCAGTAACAACTCACGTAACAACATCAAATATAAAAACATCGATGTTTTCACATGGTAAAACCCCTACAGGGAAACATCCACGGCCCCAGCCAACGCGACCACTTGGAGCAGTTTATTAATGCAAAACAAAAAGATTAGAGAGAGATTTTACAAGATATTTTCTCACGATCGATCATCGGAAAATGACCCTCCATGCTCTTTAAATAGATATCACGGACCAATCAGTTTCTAAGCCATGAATCAATGGCCATTAATATCGATGAGAGTATGAACTGTCACATCACTCTATGTCAGGAACATATCGTGACCGTCAAATTTCCTAATTACAAATGCATACTAAAGAAACACACTGAGAAACACACTTTTACCTAACGACACATTAGACCAAGTAGATATTAACTAAATCCTAAGTTTCTAAATATCCTAACATGATAAAGAGGCCTAAGGTCAAAATACTAGAATGGGAAATGTAGAGACAAAACCCAACGGATGCAAGGGGCGAGGGGAGAAAGAAACATTGCTAGAAACTGTGAAGAGACTAAAAATAGAAGTGCAGAGCTACAATGCAGACAATGAGAGGCTGATGAGAGAGAAAATTAATATAAATTCTCCATCATTGTAGAGATTAAATCAATTGCAAGGTCAAGCCAAGAATGGCTCAAAGCATGAGGAATAAGGAATGTGTCATGAAAGGAGAGATGATCGTGGAAGAACTAGTTATTCTAGAAGTGCTAGAAAAGCTCATAGACACTCACTGGAAGAAAATTTTATACATCTGAATATTCCTTAATCATTCTGGAGGTGTCTCCTATTAGGCACCAAAGAAGGAGGTTTGATCATAGGAGGAAGGGATACAAACCTCCTTTCAATATAAATGAGCCTAATAAAAATCAGCAAGACCAGTATGCTAAGGATGATTCCAAGAAAGAAGAATTCTTGGGAAAAATGGGAAGACCACCAATCCAATGTTGGGGATGCAAGGAAGATCACTTGTACAAGGATTTCCCACACAAAAAGGACAGAGTGAAGAATTTGCACAACATCCAAGAGGCTACACTAGTCAAAGACATGGGAAGGATTTATGCAGCCTTAGATGATCGACAAGCAGAATACCAATCCAACATGATTGAGGTGGAAGGTAAGATCATAAATCATCTTGTTGCTATTCAAATTGATTCAGGAGCAAGTCATTGTTACATTGATCCTAAAATAGTGGATAGTTTACATTTGGAGAAAAGTAAGGTTGGAAAATCAAGTTTGGTTCAACTAGCTAATGGAACCAAAAGAAGAATCCATGAGGTGGTCAAAAGTTGTTCCATAAGTTTTAATGGTGTGAATACTAGTGTTGATGAAAATATCGTACCATTGGGGTCTTATGATATTATAATTGGAATGGATTGTTTGGACAAGAATCATGTTTTCCTAGATTGTCATAGTAATACATTTACATGTCTTGATGGAGATGGAAAACAAAGCACTGTGAAAGGAGTTCCAAGACCCATCTCTATAAGAGATATTTCAGCTTTACAGCTGAAGACATGTTTCAGAAAATGATGTCAATTGTATGCATCCCATGTAGAGGAGAAAAAGATACAAAGGTTCCTATCCTTGGGGATTTCTCGATACTACAAGAATTTGAGGATGTATTCCAATAAATACCAGGGTTGCTGCCAAAAAGGGAGATAGATTTATCTATTGATCTAGTGTCAGGAGCTACCTTGGTGTCAAAAACACCTTACATAATGACTATGCCAAAGTTAAAAGAATTACAAATGAAGTTGGAGGAATTGTTGAAGAAAGGGTACATACATCCAAGTGTTTCACCTTGGGGAGCACCAGTACTCTTTGTCAAAAATAAAGATTGAACGTTGAGGCTATATATTGACTTTCAACAACTAAATAAGTCTACTATAGAGAAAAAGTATCATCTACCTAGAATTGATGACCTCTTTGATCAACTAAGAGGAGAAAAGATATTTTCAAAGATAGAATTGAGATTAGGATACCATCAGGTAAGAATCGAGGAAGAAGACATCCATTAGACATACTTTAGAACTAGGTATGGGCATTATGAATTTGTTTTGGTGCCATTTGGATTGTCTTTATGTGCTTAATGAATGGAATATTCAGAAATTATTTGGATAAGTTTGTCATAGTATTCATGGATGACATACTTGTCTATTCTAAGTCTGAGGAGGAGCATGAACATCACCTACAACTGGTATTGCAAGTGTTGAGAGAACATTGATTTTATGCCAAGTTGAGTAAGTCTTATTTTTATCAAGAACATATCCATTACTTGGGGCACATTATTTCAGAACATGGTATAGAAGTAATCCTAAGAAGATTGAATCCATTAGAGGATGGCCATCACCTAGGAATGTTTTAGAAGTCAAATATTTTATGGGGTTAGCAGGTTACTACAGAAGATTTATAGAAGGGTTCTCTAAGGTTTCTCATCCCATCACTTCCTTGCAAAAGAAGGGAATTAAATTTGAATGGACAACAAAATGTGAAGAAAATTTTAATTCGCTGAAGGAATTACTTACTAGGGAACCTATTTTGAAGATTGCTGACCCAAATGAGAATTTTGTGGTATGTACAGATGTGTGCAAGGAAGGATTGGGTGGAGTCCTCACTCAAAATGGACATGTCATTTGTTATGAGTCCAGAAAGATTAAAGATCATGAGAGGAATTATGCCACACGTGACTTGGAGGTTGTTGTCATTGTTCAGGCATTGAAGATGTGGACGCATTATCTCATGGGAAAGAGATTTGAATTAAGAACATACCACAGTGGTCTGAAGTATATTTTTGAACAACCAACTTTGAATGCTAGGGAAACAAGATGGCTGGAATTTTTAAGGGAATACTACTTTGATATCAATCATATCAAAGGAAAAGAAAATAAAGTTGTTGGTGCACTTAGTAGAAGAGTGCATCTCATGCATGCTACAACTATAAGTATGCATCAATCGGACATGAAGAGAAATTTTTTAGATGTTGTTGTTATAGATCAACATTACCTATAGGTGAAGGAAAGATTACAACAAGGAGATGTACAACAAAAAATGAAAGAATATGAGATGAATGAAGATGGATTACTTATGCATAAAAATATAATTTTTGTTCCTAGTTCCAGAGAACTTAGGAATTTTGTATTAAGAGAAATGCATAATGTTCCATATGTTGGACATCCCAGTTACCCGAAAAAAATTACAGCAGTAAGAACCCAGTTCTTTTGGTAGGAAATGAAAAACTATGTTGTTGATTACATCGCCAGATGTATGGAATGTTAGAGAGTAAAGGTTGAGCATATACACTCAGTGGGTTTGCTACAACCATCACCAATTCTAGTGAATAAATAGGAAGTGATAACCATTGAATTTATAAATAAATTTCCCAAGACAACAAGGCAACACGATTCAATCATGGTAGTGGTTGATAAATTGACAAAGGATGCTCATTTTTGTTCCTGTAAAAAGAACTCATACAACAACTAATATTGCAGAAATTTACATGAAGGAAATTGCTAGGTTTCATGGGATACCTAGGACAATTGTCTCAAACAGAGACACTAAGTTTACTTCAAATTTCTGGAAGGGATTATTTAAAGGATTTGGTACAAATCTAAACTTTATCACAACATACCATCCACAATCAGATGGGGATACAGAAAGGGTCAACTGAGTAATTGAAGACATGTTAATAATGTATGTGATGGATAAGCCATCTAAGTGGGAAAATTACTTGCACTTGGTTGAGTTTTACTATAATAATGGGTATCAAGCTTCATTGAAGATGAGCCCATTTGAAGCCTTGTATTGTAGAAAATGAAGTACTCCAGTAAGTTGGGACAACCCAATAGATAGAGTGGTACTTGGGCTGGAGTTGCTCAAGGAAATGGAAGACCAAATGGTTAAGATTAAGCAGAATTTAAAGGCATCTCAAGATAGACAGAAGGTTTATTCCGAAAAGAATAGGACAAAAAGAGAATTTGAAGTAGGAGAGCATGTGCTTTTGAAAGTAAAGCCCAAGAAGATCTCTTTGAAGTTGGGTAGTTGTACAAAGCTAGTAGCCAGATTCTATGGTCCATTTGAGATATTGGATAGAGTAGGGCTAGTTGCATACATGCTTGCATTGCCTATTTCCATGAATGTGCATAATGTATTTCATGTCTCTTTTCTAAATAAATATGTACATGATCCTAACCATGTTATTGATTGGCATCTTATTCATGTAGAGATAGAGGGAGACTTTCAGGTCTAGCTAGTGTGAATATTGGACATAAAAGTCAAAATGCTCTAGAATCGAGTTATAGAGCTAGTAAAAGTTCAATGGACCTGCTACAATCCTGAAGATTCTACCTGAGAGAATGAAGATACCATGCGATTAGAGTACCTGCAAATTTTTGAATAAATTTTGGAATTTTGTTTCTTGTTTTTTTATATGAACTAAGGACAGTGCCAAAATAAGGGGAAGGGGATGTAACACCCTGGGTTTTGAGCCCCCATATTAAATAATGTATTGTTACATTGTTGAGAGGCCAGAGTGTCGAAAAAATTATTAAAATGCTAGTTTGCCTAAGAAATGTAATGTGTGATCATTATTAATAATAAATACATCGTTGGATGTTAAACAAACACAGACTAGATTTATAGGGGGTTATGATTCCACAATAGAGGGGGCTTGAGGAGCTAAGTGTTTATTTAATTTTTTTTAATTACCCATTTTGTTTAATGGGGGAGGGGGGGGATCAGT
Source organism: Picea engelmannii (assembly GCA_009831015.1). NCBI lineage: Eukaryota > Viridiplantae > Streptophyta > Pinopsida > Pinales > Pinaceae > Picea > Picea engelmannii. Next base: position 6,935 of record WSFP011347440.1, read on the forward strand.
TACATGAGCTCTTGGGGGGGAGGCCAAGAGGTTATTAATCCCCATGAATTACAAAAACTCGTCCCTTGTCTGTGGAAGGGGATCTCCGGTTGGATAATTCTCGCATTCTTTTTGGTCATTCACTCACTATCATTTCCGTCCCCATTCTGGTGTTGTTGTTGGTTTCCTCACACATTCAATCACCTGATTTGTTCATTTTTCATCCTCTCTCATGGATTCTGCATTCCATTATTTTCTGTCACCCACTCATCTTTCCTCATTTTCGTGTCTTGGCTTGGGAAAGGAAGTCGAACTGTTGAAGAGAAGCCATGGTATTTTTGGTTGTAGATATTGTTGGTGTAATCCAACCATGATTTGAGGCCTGCATGTCTGATATTCTTTGGCCTGTGTCCAACTTTTCTCACTGCTGCAGGTCCTGAGAGTCCCAGCATGGAGATTTTGGACTAGTGGCACTGGAGCCCTAGAAGGAGAAGGACTTCATGAGGGGCTTCCTGGAAAAGAAGGGTGGAGGTCCATTCTCTTGGGTGGTGTAGGCTGGGTAAACGAGAGTTGGGTACTTGGATTGTTGTGAGTGTTGGAGAATCCCATGAGAGCTTGAGTGATGATTGGTTTGGGAAGCCAAGTAACACTCTGAAACTGTCCTTGTGGATTCATAGCCTTGGCTCGGGGGTGAAATTGTTGTTGAGACTTGGAACATCAGTTTCTATAATTGGGTGGAATGTCCTTGGTATGCATTCAGTTGGTGTCTCATTTTATAAAATATAAGTTCTCTCTGCTATGGATTCCTTTGCTTATGTATTATTTCTGCTACGTATTAAATGATTACATATGAGATTTGTACTTATAATATGCATGCTTTCTAGTTAATGATGTGCATGGTATATTGTGCATGTATTTCATGTTGTAGTATGAATATTGATCATTACATGTATGTATTTCATGCTTCTTTATTAATTAATTGTTATTAGAGATTCAAAATCAACCAAGTGGTGCATTCTTGGTGTGACATGCCCGACCTGTGGATGGTTGGGTATGTTACACTTGGTTATTGTTTGGTTATTGATAGGTGTGGGGCCTAATAATATTGTTAACATCAAGAATATTAAAAGATGCACTCTTATCCAGAGTATATATTACAAAATGTTAAATGGAAATAACATTGTGGCATTGAATGTTATGTGAAACATTTAGTGTGTATGGTGCTAACAATGGAGTGATGCTGACATGGATATCAATACACATATGTTGAAAGGGTTATTACATAAAGTGTCAAAATATAAGATTAATAGTCAGTTCAAAATGTACACTCATGCTCAACATGAGCTACCACATTAAGTAGGAAATGAAGCAATAGATACTTCCATCATATTCTATTAGTATTCTTGCAACTGGGTTGTGCTTTGGTGATATTTACCCACTTCAATTCAACCATCAATGATCCAGGTGGATATCAGTGGCCACCCACCTTTTCCAACTCGCTCAAAATAGTTTTCTGGCAATTTTGGTAATTTACTATTTTTAGCAGTTTTTTGGGTCTTGAACTTTTAGAGCCGTTTTGAGGCCCTAAACAATGTATTTTTGGAAAAATGGGAACAATATGGAACGCAGTTCATGTTTCTCACAAAAAATTTGTATTCCTTGGATAGATATTTCTAACGGTTTATCGAGCACCCCAAACAAAGATTGTATGCAAAAGTTATGCCCCTGGGAAGTTGACGTGTCAACTACCCCATTGGGGCCCGCAAAACTTTTGGATTTTCATCTTCCGGGTTTAGGGTTTTGGATTTTACTTGTGTTAAAAAGGTCCTTAGAGCCTCATTGTAAATATCATCTTCTTGCGAATGTGAGTAGCCATTACATCTCTTCTCAAAGATAAGCTACCACCATTCTAGCGAGTCTTTCGCTTTGTATTTTTACAGTCTCTGTACATTTATTTCATTAATAGAAATCGTGTATTGTTGTATCTCTGTGTTTATGGTTGCATATTTGATACATTTCTATTATATTATTGGATATTCGTGATATCTCTATGCATTTATTTATTATATCTCCGCTCTCATTTCGTGCCGAAAATAATTCAATTCAGTGGTATCAGAGCAGGCTATTCTTGATCATTTTTTTAGTGAATGTCCCCGACGAGGTATGAGTATATCAAGTTGGGTCTCGAGATTGTCTCTCTTGAAGATAATCTCTCTCGTATACCAAGAAACCCTCAATGGTGGAAGAAAATAAAAACGACGGAGCACACAATCCTATCAATCTGTTGCTTGAGCAAGCTCTCATGTGACAGAGGGAAAAAATGATGGAGAATGTTTCCCACATCCTTCAATGCATGCCGATAGAAACATGTGCATATTCATCAAGAAACCACTTTGGAAGCACCTCTCCTTTAAAGGTACAAGTTAATTTTGATATTCCTGTATTCGAAGGACAGATAGATGCAGAAGCTCTAGAGAAATGGTTAAATCTGCTAGAAGGTTATTTCTCAGTTCGCAATTTTTTCAATAGAGAAAATATCACCTTCGCACTCTTTAAACCTCTCCCCCATGTCAAACATTGGTGGGAAACTTACTAGGAGCAAAGTTCCACAGAGGAGTCTGGAATATATGAGGCTGAGCCCACTTGGGATTTTTTTGTGGATGTGGTAAAGGAACAGTATTACCCTATTGGAAACTATGAGGACCAATACATGAGATGGACTACATTGTGGAAAGAGAGGGGCCAAGCAGTTCCAAAGTTCACCAATACCTTCCATATCTTATGCACCAAGCTGGGTATCAAAGACTCTGAACGACATTTGGTTCTGAAATACCGTGGGGCTCTACATAGATACATCCAAACTGAAATGGATTTTTTACATATCTCATCACTTGGTGTTGCTTATCTATATGTTGTTAAAATCGAGCAGAAATTTAAGCACCAGAACAAACAAGAGTTCAGGTCTTAAAATATGCAACAACCAAAGTATGAGAAAGATGGTCCCAACAATTAGTCTCCTGAAAACCAGTCCAAGCCATGGGAAAAGAAGGGTCATGGAAAGATGAAGAAGGACACTGGAAAATGGTGTGATTTCCACAAAATCCCCTGGCACAACAATGATGAATGTCGCTCAAAAACTTCATTGGTGGCCGAGATCAAAGACAAGGAGCCAAACCCTGATTCAAAATATGATTCTAAAAATACTGTTAAAAGACATATCATCGACGCAAACCCCACTACTATTGTCACGACCGCAACAATTCAACCAGAAGAATGAACATATCCTGAAGAGGGGGAGCACCTTTTTCATTCACAGATGTGGTTCAAGGGGACCCTGCTGCATTTTATTGTTGATAGTGGAAGCCAAAAGAACCTCATCTCAGCAGAGGTTATCAAATAGTTGGGATTGTTGACAACACCATACCCGCAACCATACAACATTGGGTAGCTTCGCCGACGATGAGATCTTCGTGTCAACCAGCAGTGTCGATTGTGATACAGCATCCAAACCTTCAGGGATGAGGTATTATGTGATGTTTCTCCAATGAATGTCTATAATGTTCTATTGGGCAATCCATATATGTGGAAGCACCATGCTATTTATGAGTCTCAACCCCGTAGTGTCATTGTTACTTTGAGGGGTCATCTCTACAGAATACCAGAGGTAATTCTGACTATTTTTCCACCTAAAAAGTGTTGCAAGGTAGTATCTCATACTACAAAATATATCTTTTTCACAATTTGTTCAAAAGGTGAACAGAAGGATACTGCAACCACTACAGCCTCGGTCCAAGCACCTTCTATCCAACAGAAGCAGGTCGACAAGATTGCAGCAAAATGAAAAGATTCCTTCTACACACACTCATCTCATGTATCCAGACTAGTTAAAAAGGTCCAACCCTTCCCTCCATAGGTTTGTGACAACCTTCAACAAACCAAGTAGCGTGACGTCTCCAACAAGACAAGTAGCTCACCAAGATTCAGATTTAGCAATCGCTTTCCCCTCTCCCTTGGGAACTCAACGCATTGGAGACCATTTCTCCTTAAGGAGGGAGGATTGATCCAGGTGGATATCAGTGGCCACCCACCTTTTCCAATTGGCTCAAAATAGTTTTCTGACAATTTTGGTAATTTACTATTTTTAGCAGTTTTTCGGGTCCTGAACTTCCAGAGTCATTTTGAGGCCCTAAACGATGATGTTTTGTAAAATTCATAGCAACATGGAACGAAGTTCAATGTTTCTCACACAAAATTTGTATTCCTCAGATAGATATTTCTAATGGTGTATCGAGTGCCCCAAATGGAGATCGTATGCAAAAGTTACGTCCCTGGGAAGTTGGTGTATCAACTACCCCCATCGGGGCCCACAAACCTTTTGGATTTTCATCTTCTGGGGTTAGGATTTTGGATTTTATTTATGTTAAAAAGTCCCTTAGAGCCTCATTGTAAATATCATCTTCTTGCAAATGCGAGTATCTGTCACATCTCTTCTCAGAGATAAGCTGCCACCATTCTAGCGAGTCTTTCACTCTGTATTTTTACAGTCTATGTACATTTATTTCATTAATAGAAATCATGTATTACTGTATCTCTGTGTTTATGGTTGCATCTCTGATACATTTCTATTATATTATTGGATATCCACTATATCACTGTGCATTTCTTTATTATATCTCTGCTCTCATTTTGTGCTGAAAATAATCCGGATCAACCAATATGTTTAGTTTATAGTTGTAAGGGTGAGTTAGACTTTTCTTAATAGATTATTCACCATGAGAATAATTACTTCTTTGATTATTTAATTTTAGGTCACGTTTACCCATTAAGAAGTGACTAGATTAATGTAGAGTACCCTCATACTTTGATAAATTTTATGGTTCTATCACTTATAGGTATGTCTTAACTCATACTTAAGATTCCTATCTATTTATAATTACATTTGGATTGTAATTTTTCTCATTGAGATGCATTTCCTTTCTTTATCAGCTAAGCGTCCAAACTTAATGCATCAAAAGTGGATAATTTATCGTCACTATAATATTGATAAGAATATGGTTGCATTGTAGAGTTCGTTTTGTCAGTTTTCTAGTTGCATACAATTTGCATAAATTTGATGTTATATGAGCATGTTATAGCCTCTTAAATTTTTGTATGTATTTGTCACCAATGGGGGGAAATTAAAGACTAATAATGTAAAGTTTGAAAAATCAAATCAAAATTTATGACTTTATATTAGTTGCATGAGTTTTTCCATTCACGAGTTATTGCTAAAATTTTGGAGAAAAGAATTAAACCTAAGACCTTTGCAACTAAATGGCTTAACCTACTCTAGTCATCCAATAATTAAAGACTCTAACTTGTTGAGTGGAATTTGCATAATTAATTGTTGAAACCATAAATCACTTGACATAGTGTTAAGGCTTCTCAACCATGGTTCAAACCATAAGTGAATCATCTTGAATTAGTAATATTGTTGGCACCAGGCCGAAGAGGAAAGAAGAACGATTGTGGGAAAGAAAGCATGCAGAAAACTGAAGTAACAACTGGCAGAGGAGAAGCACACGCACATGCAAGAAAGCATGCACAAAGGAAAGCGACAGCTGGAGGAAGAGAAACACACGTATGGGAGAAATACCTAACGTAAGAAGGGTTGGGGTTTTTGTAATATTCTGAAAGAGGTTGAAGAGCCCGAAATGTATAAATATAGATACAAAAGTACCATATAGGAGAGTTAGTTAGTAATTGTTAAGGATTTTTTCTATAATGTTCTAAGTGACACGAATTGATTTGTAAGTTGTTAAGAAGAAGAGACCCAAGGAGAGGTAGATCTGAGAATTAGACTTCAGGTTGTGGGCCCTGGTGCAATCTAGTTCACCTCGCATAGATCTTACCCAGTTTTGTGGAGGATTGTAAGCGCGAGGCGCCAGAAACATAGAAATATTATAATACAAGAGCCAAGAGCCAAATCTTTGTGGACGTATCCTAGAAGGGGGTGAACCACAGTAACTCCCATGTAATGTGTTAAATGTATGCATGATTCTTCTTTCTTTCAACAATTGATGGTTAACACTTGGTTATGAATCTGCTTATAGTTAACTTTAATTAACCTATGGGATATTCATATGTGAATCAAAGGAACAAGTAATCTCCCTTACGGATCACGATATCTGACCATACCTGAGAAACCCCTATCCCATGCTCTGTCCTAGGTTGTAAACACCTGAGTCTTACAACCACCCATTTAAAGCTATCTTAGGTGAGACTGCGCAACACTTTCTGGCGCTGTGTTGCCTTCTGGTTTACTAGGAGGGATGATAGTTTTAGAGGCTTTGTTGGAACCCTGAGTGACATGAACTGTGGGTCAATAACTTAAACAACCCCCAAAGGGAAGAAGTAACCAAAAAATGGTTATGTTTCCATGTTAAGAGGAACAAGAAAGGACTGAGTAAATAAGATGGAATGAATAAAGAACCGAAGGAAGAGAAATGAACCATTAAAAGGGAATGCTGAGACCTTGGAACCCCACGAGAGAAGAAATCAAGGACTGTTTGAGAACCAAAGATCTAGAGTTTGCACAAAAATACAATAGAAACCCCAAGATCACACCGCGTAAATGCCTGGATAAATACATATTTACGGATCTACACAGTTTTATTTTGTGATTTTTCGCATCTACTACAGGACTGGATATTAAGGTTAAAGGACACCCACATGATGAACCACATTCGATAGCTAGATTGGACTGCAGTACAGATCCAACAACTACAACAGACAAACAACAATTTCACCCGTGCAGTCGACTTTTGGCTTGATAGTATTGTGGCAAGATTTATCACAGAATTCGCGGTAGACAGAGCAAAGTCATACAGTGTAGCCAAGCAAGAGTTCCTACGAGGACCTAGAGGAAGGTACATCTGATCACTATATACTTCTATCAATATACTTCTATATAACAAAGGTGTGATGACAATGGAATCAGATAGCTAGACTTCCCTGCGTGCATGGGGGAAGCGAGGAAGCACTGACAAAGAAAGGAGGAATAGAAGGAGGTAAGGATATAGAGAATAAGAAGAAGGAACCCTTGGAACTAATCTTGATGGATGACAACCAACTCAAGTGGATCTTGGCATCATCAGGAATGATGCATAGTGGAGTACCTTACCAATATAAGGTGAATACCAAGAAGAGATTCATAGCCGAGAGGGAGGGATTGGCCAGCGATGAGGAAGAGGTAGAGGATATCTGGGCTGTGGAGAATATTGAGGAAATCCTGTGTGTCGCATATGAGAGAAAAACAAGAGGGCCAAGAATAGGAGGAGAAGACACCCATTCCTTCAATATTAATGTCAGTGTGCAACCCATAAACCCATGTGCGACCAATACACCAAAAAGAACACCACCATTTAGACAAGCAAAGTTAGAAGGAAGTCCAATAGCAGGAAGCACATTGACACAAAGGGAAACAACTGGAGGAGCCAGTTCAGGCAACCTTAGTCAACTATCTACACCATGCGAAGGAGGGAGTAGCTTAGTATTTGGAATGGAAGGACACGACCCTACTATCATATTACCAGAGTTTCGAGAGGAAGTAGCAGAAGACCCTGAGAAGCATATGTTCATTTTCACAAAGATCTGGGAAGGAAAGCAGGTCACTGATGAAGACACTAAATTCGCGTAGCTAGCGATCACGCTAAGGGACTGCGCACTAGACTGGTACATGATTCTAGACACGAACAGTGTTCCTGTAATGACAAGGACACTGCACAACATTAAGAAACTACTGATCAATGAGTTCTAGAAGCTGAGCTCGGAGGATCAATACATGAATGAGATGATTGAAATATGAGAGAAACCAGGAGAATCGGTATGGGATATTGATCAAATATTCAAGCGATTGAAAGGAAAGATAAAATAGCTTATGAATGACATGCAACATCAGAACCTGTTTGTCAAATCACTACTCCCACACTTAAAATACTCGTTACGACAATAGAAGTTTCAGACGTGGGTAGAGGCTCTGCAGGAAACCCTGCAATTGGAAGAGAATTAGTACCAGCAGATGGACCTGGCTATCGAAGAACTGAAGGAGGGCCTGAAGAACTTAACATTTTAGTTGAACCAAAATAACAACAAGGACAAACAAGAAGCATTTTTGTGCACTACCTGCAGGACGGAAGGACACCATAAGAATGAATGCCAAACATTCGCATAGTATATGGCGACAAGAATGTCAAACCCACTACCACAGGAAGGATTATGGTGCGAAATATGTAAGAAACCAAGTCACAACCCTTACCACTGCACGATGATGCAGAAATACCAAGCAGTCCCCAAGACCTCATATTGCACCTTTTGCAATTCAGTAGGCCACGATGACAAAGATTGCAGAACTATGGAGCTGATGCAGGAAAGAACATCAGACGCATACAGGATACAGACAGAAATGACAACTGGGCAGGTAGCACCATAGTTCAATCAATCCCCAACACCATACAACATGGCACAACAACAGTATAATACCATGCTAGAAACTTACAATAACGCACAGCCGCAGTACAACCCAGTACATCCCCAGTACAATTCTGCGCAGGATAACTAGGGACCACAATACAACCCACCATGAGGTGACTGCACAACTTATAGAGGAGCGGGATGAGCCAGATGAGGTTTTATATGCAGCAGAGGACTTGTCACATGCCACAATTGGCAACAACAAGGACATTATTGATGGGAGTTTCCACTGCCACCAGCGACTTGTATGTATTGTTGCGCATCGGACCATGATATGGAGAAATGTCCGACATTACTTGGAAAAATCCAGGAAAAAAGGAACCAAAATAACCAGAATGTTGAGTGGATTTCAGCCGAAGCAAGGGATGATGGTCGGAACATCAATATAGTCACTCGAGGAGGAACGAAAACAGGGAATGATGTAGTTCGACAAGAACCATCATAGAACCAATTGATAAAGAAGAACACCGACCCCAATAAGTAGTTCGATGCACATAAGGAGAAGGTGACTTCTACATAAGCCCGACAAGAATTCCAGAAGGAGAACATTGTGCTGACCACATAACAAAGCATAGAAGCTCCAGAATATGAAATGTCGCCATCAGTGGACCATACCAACCGAATACAACCCAAGGAACAATTAAGTACGATCAAAGACTTTTTTCAATCATGCATAAAAATGTTGAATGATCCTTCATCTGTCAATATATTACAAAACATCCTAGAAAAATGTAGCGGTGAGATGAAACAGAAGCTAGAATTGAAAACTGTAAACCACCTACACACAAGAAGAAGAACAAGCAGGGAATTTAGATTAAATGTTAACATTGGGGATTTCAATATGGGAGATATTATACTAGATCTAGGATTCAAAGTAAATGTACTACCAAAAGCCACATGGCAATGCATGGGAGAACCTACACTGGGATATTCAACCGTTCAATTAAAACTAGTGAATAAACATAGAGTCCTACAAATAGGTAGACTGAAAGGAGTGACGGTAGAACTGGATGGGGTGCGCACTAAGGCAGACTTTGAAGTCATCGAAATAGTAGATGACACAACACCCTACCCGACATTACTTGGTCTGGATTGGGCATTCGACAACCAGGCCATAATTAACTTAAAACCCAGAAAAATGACATTTGAGTCAGGGGACTACAGGGTCATAGCCCCACTCAACCCATCAGAAGGTGAGAGGTTCGTAGAACCCACTTTCCTAGATTTAGAATAGATCGGCAAGTTGTACAAAACAACTGCGCGTGATGTGGATTACATAAACCCAACTGCAGATAGAGTACTCATTTGGCGAAGCATTACTTCATGCACAACAGACTCAGATACCAGGTTAGAAAAATGGCAACAAAGGCTACACGAAGTATCCACGAGAAGGTGTGCCAGAATAGACCACGCAGTAAGGTAGATTGGCATAGAAATAAGAGAACCACCCAGCTTTCACAGGCTAAATGGTTTGTAAACTTTCTTGATACAATACGAAGATGAGGTACTAGAAAACCAGAGATTTCTAGCATTGGATTTATTATTAAAGGCTACACCTACCAGATGGTGGGGTGGACACAGAGAAACTATCATATATTGGTACTAATGTAAGCAATTACTGCACATAAGGTTCGGAGCAGAATAGACAGGTAACAAACATTAGAAATATGATGGAATAGGAACACTAGCCAAACACTTGGAGGCATGTCACATGCTTTGGAAAATGATGCCACCAGAGGAATGGTCTCACCACTTCATTCACACCTTAGAGGGCATACCAACGAATTGGTATATGGACCAGGAAATGCATAAAGGAACCAAGAAATGGGTAACACTCCAACAAAACTTTACAATCACTTTCTCATTCGACCATGAGAACCCCAACATAGATGTGGCCCTTAAACAGATCAAAAACGTCATATTCATCGAAGAACCGGAAGTAGAAACTATGACAGAGGTACAACAATGGAATAAGAAGACAATCAAGGATATACTGTCATGCTACCATGTCCAGGGGGAAGCTTCGGATGAAGATGATCTGCATGATATTCAGATCGAAGAAATTGAAGGCGAGAGAGATGTGGAAGGACCACCCTTAGATTCAGAGGTCATCTATGCTCCAATCAAGGTAAAGAAGGTTAACATAGGGATTGCGGAGCAACCCAATATGGTCATCATTGGAGACTACTGGGATGAAAAGACACTAGAAAGCATCACAGAATTGTTGCGCGAATACAATGACATTTTTCCCACAACCTTTATAGAGATGAAAGGCATAGTAGGCGAATTAGGAGAAATGAAGATACCACTCAGACCTGACGCAAGACCCATTAAACAATGACCATATAGATTGAATCCCATATATAAATAGAAATTTAAAGACGAGATCGACAGGATGCTCAAGGAAGGCATTATCGAACCAGTTGAAGAATCAGAGTAGATAAGTTCAATGGTGGTACAGGACAAGAAGCAGGGAAGAGGGATCATAATATGCGTCGACTTGAAGAAGCTGAACGATGCATGCCTACATGACCCATTCCCCACGTCGTTCACAGACGAAGTACTCGAGAAAGTAGGAGTCCACGAAGCCTACTCATTTACTGATGGATTCTTAGGATATCATCAGATTAAGATAGCACAAGAGGATAGACACAAGACCGTGTTCACGAAAGAATGGGGATCTTATTAGTATACAATCATGTCGTTCGGACTGAAGAATGCACCCACGATATTTTATAGAGTAGTCATCGCAACATTTAAGGAGTTCATCCATCAATTCCTCGAAGTATACTTGGATGATTGGACGGTCTACAGCCTGTTAAAAAATCATGTGGAAGTGTTACAACTGATGCTAGCACGATGCAAGTAGTGCCAGATATCACTAAATATCAAGAAATGCATAGTTGGGACACCGTTTGGGATACTATTGGGACACATAGTATCCAAACAGGGTTTTTTAGTGGATCCGGCTAAAATCGCAGTCATTGTTAATATACCTGCGCCAAAAATAGTCCACCAACTCAGAGAAACGTTAGGACATACGAGATATTACAGGAAATTCATCAAAGGCTACGCGCAGATTACAGCGCCAATGGAAAAATTGTTAAAGAAGGATACAAAGTATCAATGGAACGACAAATGCCAACATGGTCTGGATACCCTAAAGGAGAAGATGGTCACTGCACCAATATTGGTATTTCCAGATTGGGAGAAGACATTCCATATACATGTAGATGTATCAATGATCTCACTCGGAGTTATCTTGGCACAACCAGGAGCAGGATACTTGGACCACCCGATAGAGTTTGCAAGTAGAAAATTATCATATTCAGAACATAATTATAACATGACAGAAAGAGAGGGCCTATCTATGGTTTATGCACTACAAAAGTATAGACATTACCTACTGGGAAAACACTTTAATATGTTTACAGATCACTCAGCCCTGGAATACCTAGTCAACAATCCATTGTTAGGGGGGAGAATCTGTCGATGGTTATTACCATTTCAAGAATTTGACTTTCAGGTAATAGTTAAACCAGGAAAACTAAATGTAGGTCCTGACCACCTATCGAGAGTCACAAACGGAGAGGAACCAACGAATTTAGAAGACAACTTTCTAGATGCACAACTATTCTTAGTACAGATTGTTGACGATCACTTCGCAGAGATCATCCAACACTCAAGAACAAGTACTGCGCCACAAGAATATACCACTGCGCAGAAGAAGAACATGGTAGTTTGCACAAATGACTATCAATTGATCACAGGGAATCTATACAAGATGGGTGTAGATAACATCTTATGAATATTCGTACTATCCCACGAATGACCAAGAATTTTAGTAGAAGCCCACGAGAGAATAGGAGGAGGACATTATGTGGTAAAACTACCGCATAGAAGGTGCTATGTGTAGGACTATGGTGGCCAACGATCAATAGAGACTCGAAAGAATATTGTCATCATTGCGACGTCTGTCAAAGGGTAGGCAAACCCAATAGAAGGGATGAGATGCCACTACGACCACAAGTGACACTTCAGGCATTCAAAAAATGGGCGATAGACTTCATGGGACCTATTAACCCACCATACAAAAGAACGGGGGAGAGATACATTATCACCATGACAGAATACCTAACAAGATGGGTGGAATCAGTGCTAGTAAAATATTGTAGCACAGAAACAACTGCACACTTTCTGTTGGAATAGGTAATTACTAGATTTGGGTGCCCAAGAATTTTTATGAGCAACCAAGGAACGCACTTCTTAAACAACACCATTCGAGCGATGCTGGAAGAGTTTGAAGTTCATCACTAGAAAATCACACCGTATCATCCACAAGAAAATGGCACGATAGAAGCCTTAAACAAATCCTAGAAAATACCTTGACAAAGATATGCAACATCAACAGGGACGATTGGGATCTCAAGGTACCAACAATACTATGGGCGTATAGAACTACATGTAAGAATTTGACTGGACACAGACCATTCAAACTAGTCTATGGTTAAGAAGCAGTAATTCCCTTAGAATTTTTAATACCCAGCCCACGTATACCAACCATTACACAAATGACAGAATGAGATGCAGTACAGGAAATACTGAATCAGTTACTGTCAATAGAGGAAGACCGAATCTTGGCAGGATTCCATCAACAAGTACAGAAAGAAAGAGACAAATCTTTGCACGACTGCCACATCAAGAGGAAGGTGTTCAAGGAAGGAGATCTAGTATTACTCTATGATAGTAAAGCGTTGTAGCACCCAGGAAAGATGAGAATGCATTGGCTAGTACCATACGAGATAAAAAATATCACGGATGGAGGAGTTGTATAGTTAAGAGATCTATTAGGAATATACCTCAGAGGAATGGTGAATGAGAATCAGCTAAAGCTATATAAGGACAGTTGACCACCCACCACGTAGTAAAAAAAAAAAAAAAAAGACCGAAACGATAACGGCCATAGCGAAAAAGGAAACATGCGGGAAAGGCCAGAAAAAGCAGGCTGATATGACAACAAAAAGTAGAGTTAAATCAAGGCAAGGACGAAGGGGATGCCACATTAAATGTGCCAACTAGAGACGGAAGAGAAGGCATAATGGCAAGTACAAAACCGTCGTAGATGCATTGAACCTACAATTATGGTGCATTAATCACAAGAGGGAGTAAAATGTCCTTGATAAGCTTCATGGAAAGCCCATACAACGCATGAGCACAACAACAATTAGTCTAATCGCGGACGAAAAACAGGAAAAGACCAATAGCAGCAAGAACGAACAGAGAGAAACCAAAGAACGCACCAAAGCCATTCAAACCCTGCAAATGTTTGACAAACACCATTATGGAACCACCGAAGCTCACAGAACCAGGGCTTATAGCCAGATCAAATAGGGCTCAGACAAGGTCACAAGGACCACCGGAAGAATGTGAACAACAGCCCCCAAAAATCATCAATATTGACAAAATCTCGTCACCAAAGGAAATTCCAGTAGAGTCTACACCCATACTTGAGGAGGCCCCAAAGCCACAAACAGAGCCCAAGGAACAGGATACACCATCAATAGCACACGAGCCCCAACACGAGGAAGAACAAAGCCACTAGGAAATACCACAAAAGAACGTTGAAGCAGCCGTAGAATCCACTAGAAGCGCACAGAACCCGGATGTAGCAGTGCAACCAGATGCCCCAGAAGGACCCATCCCAGATTATTTTTCGACCGAGTCGACGGGGGAAATTGCCACGACTTGGGAAGAATGGATGGTGAAGGAGAAACCGAAAGATATTGGAACCTTGAACCAACCATGACTGCAGGAGGACCAAATTTTGATACCAATCTCACCCCGAAAGAAACTTGCCATAGAGATTGTGCTACCTCGCATACCAGAGGGAGTACAGGTGGACCCACAGTTATTAGGTCACATCGAGAAGCTCAGGTTTTCTGACCATGATGTAGCAGATGAAACTAAATATCTAGAGCTTGCACCGCAGGTTTTTATGTAGAAAATAGTCATGAACCAACTTGACGAATCCTTCACTAAGCCACACCAGTGGGCCACTGGACTGGACAAAACATGAATTCTAGGGTTGTTGAAGATACCACACTTTGGCATAGGCCAATATGTGACGATGTGCATCAAACAAATGTTAGAAGTTACACATGGAGGGGATATATCGCTGGACAAAGCCATCCACATAACGATCGAACTTATCATGCAGATAACAGGCTTACCCACTGGCGGTATGAATCCTGCACTGATCTTGGACGATAAGTCCAAGGAAAAAGCATTGGTAGAAGAGATGAAAAATAAATATGGAACTGACAGGGGAACAAGAGGCATTATAATTAAATGGATCAACAATGTCACAACACAATTGGGCGCAAAGATCTTAGCCTACAAATTTCTACAAAAATTCCGCAAAGATGAAGTATCGGTAGGAGTCATTGTTATGGTAGCTCAGTGTGCAGAAGGCACCTTCATGAGTTGGGTGCCATACCTATCAAACTTGTTCCAAATAGACTACAAAGACGTGCAATACGTAGGAACAAAATTTCATTATGCATGGTTGATCACTCTCATAGCTTTCATGGGATGGCGAGAACTAGAATACGTCATCTTTGCTACCACACCATAGCCAGGGGGAGAAAGATATTGTCTCCTGAGAGCTAGACCACTAGCCAAGCAGAAGAAGGAGAACGAAATTGTATTCGAAGCATACCTACGTGAGATACAAGAAGCCATCATCTGAGCATGGCGAATAACACCATGGGCTGTCACACGATACGGGGAAATCGCTAATTTCTGGGCTAGGCGACAAGCCTTGTGGATACAACCAAGGAAAGACCCGGATAAACAGTGGCTACAGATGCACTACTGTTTCACTAATGGTGATATCTACATGATCATCACTGAATGGCCTGATGAATGGATACTCCCAACTATACCCAGAGGAGTACTTACACAAACATCAGAAGGAGGGGTTGTGCAGGAGGAGACACAACCTCCACAAATCCCAGCACCCAAGAGATGAAGAACATGCCAACCCAAGTCAACTCAGGAAGACGACGGCTCACAGTAGCTAGGGACCGATAAGGGAGGAACATAAACTACCTATTTGACCAATGGATAGAAGAAACTGACTGAGGGAGCATAGGAAACCATACCAAACCCCATCACATAGGAACCAGGGGGGCCTAAGAGACCAATGGCACAAGATGCAGGTGTGCGCAAGAAAATGAAGGAACACCGACCACCACTGAATTACACAATCACAAAGGATGATGGAGAGATGATTTCTAGGATGGTCTAAGACTACCTCGCAGAATATTTCGATCATGCCGCCCAACACCAGGATGAACTACAGAAGGAACTGACAGAAATGGGACAACTCCTTAAGAAATTTGAGGAAGCCTAGATCACGAGTACCAGTAAATGCACAGAGCCATCGACTGCATAGGGCACAGAAAGGGTGGAGGTAGAAGAACACGACCCAGTTCTTCTGAGACCACATGCACACTCCACGGTCTACATCAAGCCTAGCATGCTGCGAATGGATAAAATTGTGGGACATACACCACTAAAGGATTTAGATCATATCCAATTGGTCTTGACATGGATGCCATAAAAGGCATTACACAAACTATAGGTGAGCGTCGATCACGAGATGCAGGCTCAAGCACATAAAAATTTAGTCGAGCTACAAAAAGCAACAAAGAAGCGGGAAGCGCTGGAAATAGTTTGCGCACAGGCTCAATCAAAAATCAAGGAGGAGAAAGAATGCATAAATGAGCTAGAATGCAGAGTGGAAGAAGTTTTTGGGAAACTTCCAACTACTGCGGAAGGAAATGAACTCCCAACCGTAGAGAAGATCGACCAGATTGCATAGGCAATTGATCAGTATCAAAAGGAGATCAAGACTCTCCACGGACATATTAGAACGACAACGCCACCACCAGTGAAGGCATAAAGGAGGCAAGAAGAAACAATGCAACTGCAGGAATTGGAAACACGGGTTAGCACGGAAGCCAACTTGCTGGATAAAGAAACACAACTGTGGACAAGGCTGGAAGAGGATCCACAAGTCCAACACTAGAACAAGGAGGAGGAAAGGATCAATGAAATGATCCAAGAACTCAAGAAACGACATAAGACCATACCAATCCACGAATGAGTCAAGGGAACGCAAGAGCTGAAGAAGATACAGGTAATACTTATCACTGCGCAAACACAGAAACAGGAGCGTCGGGCTCAAATAGAACCGTTGCAGTAACGAGTAGAAGAAGTAATTGCACAGATAGAAGAAGCCAGAAACCAAACAACACAAACTCAGCTAGAATGCGTAGGAATGATGAGTGAGGAAGTGGTAGCTCAGATGGTTGACACCATCAAGGAGAGAACCATGCAGGCACTGACAAAAGAAGAAAAGTTGCAGGAAAAGTTCCAAACAATCACCAAGGAGATCGAGGAAGCACAAAGAAACTAGGTGACTCGGAACAAGTCACATGTCAGTGTTGGGGGCCTGTTGGCACCAGGCCGAAGAGGAAAGAAGAATGATTGTGGGAAAGAAATCATGCAGAAAACTAAAGTAACAACTGGCAGAAGAGAAGCACGTGTGCATGCAAGAAAGTGAGCACAAAGGAAAGTGACAACTGGAGGAAGAGAAGCACACGTATGGAATAATTACCTAACGTAAGAAGGGTTAGGGTTTTTTTAATATTTTGAAAGAGGATGAAGAGCCCGAAATGTATAAATATAGATACGAAAGTACCATATAGGAGAGTTAGTTAGTAATCGTTAAGGATTTTTTCTGTAATGTTCTGAGTGGCACGAACTTATTTGTAAGTTATTGAGCAGAAGAGACCCAAGGAGAGGTAGATATGAGGATTAGACTGCAGGCCATGGAGCCTGGTGCGATCTAGTTCGCCTCGCATAGATCTTACCCGGTTTTGTGGAGGATTGTAAGCGCGAGGCACCGGAAACGCAGAACTATTATAATACAAGAGCCAAGAGCCAAATCTTTGTGGACATAGCCCAGGATAGGGTGAACCATGGTAACTCTCATGTAATTTGTTAAATGTATGCATGATTCTTCTTTGTTTCAACAATTGATGGTTAAACTTGATTAATGGGTTAACACTTGGTTATGAATCTGCTTATAGTTAACTTTAATTAACCTGTGGGATATTTATATGTGAATAAAAGGAACAATTACTCTCCCTTACGTCTCACGGTTTCTGACCATACCCAAGAAACCTCTATCCCATGCTATGTCCTAGGTTGTAAACACCTGAGTCTTAAAACCACCCATTTAAATTTATCTCGGGTGAGACTGCACAACAGTTTCTGGCGTTGTGTTGCCTTCTGTTCTACCAGGAGGGCTGATAGTTTTAGAGGCTTTATTGGAACCCCGAGTGACATGAACCCTGGGTCAATAACTCATACAACCCCCGAAGGGAAGAAGTAACCAACAAATATAAATGCATTGTTTTTGTAAGGTTTAAAAATGAAATCTATTTTTGAACGAGTGTATGGCTCTACATAATTATTTTCTCCACCAATTGCATATATCTTGATAACACCTTATCCAACACCATAAAACTCATCTACAACATTGGAAGAGAACCAAATAAAGTTCATATACATTATCTCCTCTCTTTATCTAATGATATAGATGATTCCATTATTATTTGCAAGGAGAACCCATCAAATTCATGAACAAATTTTTATTTCAAAGCATTGAAAATATAACAAATTAAACCAAAAAAAGAAACATAGTGTCATGAATATACATGTTATATATTTCAATGTGGTGGGTTAAAAAACATTTGTAGTTGGTATACATTTTTATTAGCAAAATTATTGTTGTCACCTCGTCTAGGTTGGATCAATATGATATGAATAATATTCAAATATAAAATTTAATGACAATGTTGAAGGATATATATTCCTCTAATATATTTCCTCCCTACTAATCCTCCACTTTTCTTATCTCTCATTGTTTTCCTTCAATAGGGGATCTACCTCCATATCCTCCCTACCTCTTTATATGACCTACAATGGGGAAACATGACCCAAAAATTTCTTTCCTTAAAACCACCCATCAAGGTGTATTTTTCCACCTGTCCCCTCCATATAACACACACTAAGTTGGGGGATATACACTCCACCACTTTCCATCCTCCCTTCCACTTATAACAATGCAAGAAATGGATTCTCCCCACTTCCCTACACTCCATCATCCCCTAACATGGTGTGACCTATTCCCTCCATGTTCACTCCTCCATGATCACCACCACCTCCTACTCATATTCCTATGGTAACCATACCAACCATCAACTTTTCCTCCCTTATTTTACTCCTAAAAGTAGTTATCTACACATTTCTATCCATTACTTAAACCATATCGCAACCACTTCTCCTAAGTTTTGAATAATGTCATCAATCTCTATTATAGGACCCGCATGCCCCCCATCTCTCTCCATTCCATCCCAAAACCTCTAAAAATAGCTAGGATTTATTGTATTATACCCTAATCAAAATTGGGAAAAAATAATCCTCTAGTGTCGATGGGAATTTAAACAAATTTGTATTGGATACTAGTTATATTTTAAATTATAATGAATTTAAATGATGAACAAGGGATGTTGTATTTATATGCATTCATCATCGGAGGATGTTTTACTTATATCCATGACATGGATGCATTATCTTAGGAGTTTTATATATAAACGTTGAATCATATGAAAAAGACTTATCACAACGTTGGAGTACATGGAAGTCCACTGCAATACACTACCTTGGTGTCATCTCAAGCATCATCATTTAATGTATTTTTTCCAAAAATGTTAAATTTTTCACGACATGCCAAGAAATTCTCTTGGGGTCAATGCACTTCGTTTCATATTTGCATCAATAATTTTAATGTATACCCTATTCAACATTGTCTTAGTGTTGGGATCTACATCACTATAGTGTGATATATGTTGTGTTAGTGTTGTATGTCTTACAAAGTAACCCATTTTCAATTTTTCTACATTGTGTTTTCATAGAAAGTGTGTTAATTACATCGCAAGAGAGTTATTTGTGTTAGATCTTCATCATTGAGCTCTACATGGGTGTCATGGTTGTATCATTATCATGTTAGAGTGCATAGTATGTGCATCAATATGAAACTACTTTGAGTTATTTTGCATTGGGTTGACATCAACGGTGCATCATGGTTGTTGTTAATAATGTCACATACTACGATGAAAATATGCATTTGCATTATTATAACATCAACTTATCATCATGATTGTGTCATTAACATGTTTTTTTCATCATGTGTACATCATATTTGTGTCTTATACCTTCTATATGTGTCATTAATGCATCATTGGGTTGTTCTAGTGGGCTATATCCCTCAACATTTATTATCAATCTGGGTAAGTAAACTTGTGAGACATAGACACAATATGTGTAGAAATAGTCTTGAAATTGACTATGGACTCCTACTAAAAATCAAAGCAATAAAATGCCATTGTCACAAATAGAAATGGTTCTCTTGGTCATGATCACTCAAAATTTCCTATCTATCGTAGGGAATCAGATCACAAGTAAATCATTTACTATCAAAGTATGTATACTTGCAAACACACTTTGTTTTATTCAACAAGCTTGAAGGCCAACATGGTTATCTCAAGATGTGAGTTGAAAGGTTGGATGAAAAGAAACATAAGAAAGGCAGAAAGGAATTGCAATCTTAGTCAAATCTGAGTATATTAGTGTGAAGATTGTTTGTATGGCATGTAAGATGAAATATCAATAAACCACAATGTTGTATTTAACATCTAGATTTGGAACAATCATATATCACACTATCAAAGTAACATTTGTCTGCAAGCCAACTAAAATGAATTCTAGTTCTAAACAGAGCATGCATGTAACAAAAGAAAAATGCTAAAATAACCTATAGAAAGACAACATAGACCAGGGGGGCCTCCTAGAATATGTTGTTAAGGAATCTCAGACTAGTTCGAAAATATCTAACACACCAAATAAAAGAAGAACTCCATTGTATCGATAGTTTCAAAAACATTTAGCGGTTACAAAAGTTTTGATGTCTAATCATAATATCTCCAATTCAATTGATTGATACTTGTACTGTTCTTTGAGGATAGATTTATACAAAATGTTCAATAACAAAATCCTCAATCTTAGAACTAACCAACTAGATCCAAGTTGGATTGTACACATCAAGAAAATTGGAAATCGACCGCTACAGGAAAATATTAGCATTTTGGTTCTGAAGATCCGCTCGTACAACCCACGTCATGCACTTTTTCAAGATTCTATCAATGGGTCACATAAATGGACCTATTCTTCACAAAACCCATGTCGTGGCATTTTTTGATTCTCCCTCATCGCTCCAGAAATTGCCTCTGAGTATCACTTCCTAAAAGCTATGTTTTTTAGAACTAATTACATAAAATATGCTCATATCTCCATTATAGCATTGGTCATGGTTGTTCCTTGATATTATGGATCAAGTCCTTGATTCTCTAAGAATATGATCCTCATTCCTTACTTTTGGAATAAAATCCCCAAAACTTTTTTTGAACTCTAGATTTTATGTAATAACTACTCGCATATTTCTTGTCATAATTTTATTCTGAATTTCCTATAATAGTTATCTGCGGATTTCCTGTGATTTTCTTGTAAGAAATACCTTCCAGTTTTGACTTGCATTGACCGCCAGGTGTCGAGCGCCATGGTAAGGGTAAAATATATATTTCACCATATCCATAGATTGGTGGATTACCTCCTATTGAAAATTCTCACTTAGAACAAGTGGAGCTATATCAACCTGCAATTCCTATAATGCTCATGAAACATAATGAATTCTTGTAATTACTAATTTTTGGGTAGTAAATTGAAAAATTATATTTAATTATCATTTACAAGGAAAAACTAAGAGTTTCTTTCCAAAAGACATAGTATACCTTGTTTGTGCACATTATACCATGAGAATGGATGGACATAAGCAAAAGTGAAGGTTTGTAAGGAAAAAATGGAGGTGAAAAGGCATGGTGAAAAGATAAAAATTGATACCCAACATCTCACCCAAATAGAGGATATTAAATGTCCTCATGCAATTTATTGTAAGGCAGTTGATCAAAATTTCAAAATTGTGGGTCTGACCCTACTCCTTAGTTCTTCCTTCACATGATCAGAATCATCATCCTCCCCCTTCTTCTTTTTCTTACCTTTTTTTTTTTTTTCTAGGGTGTCAATTTTGAGTCTTCTCAATAGACTAGGGTTACAAGTGATATGAGT
Source organism: Picea engelmannii (assembly GCA_009831015.1). Taxonomy (NCBI): domain Eukaryota; kingdom Viridiplantae; phylum Streptophyta; class Pinopsida; order Pinales; family Pinaceae; genus Picea; species Picea engelmannii. Next base: position 28,739 of record WSFP011347440.1, read on the forward strand.
GGGAATTGAGCAAAGATTATATATGAGGTGGATTTTGTGAAACAATCATGGAATAAAATGGTTCTCTATGAATATCTTCACTTGGTAATAATGGAACATATATATTGTGTATGGTTAGATAGGTGTATAATTATTATGTCCAAGTCATGAGAAAATCCATGAAATATCGTGGAACGTGGTAAATTATGAGACAATCATGAAACGTGATTAAAAAAATCCCCTTAAATGACTGCAAGGGATAATCAAAATAATTATGAAAAATCATGGATGGAAAAATAAAGGTATCAAGGAGTAATATTTTTGACTTATAATATATGGTAAATGGATTTAGTATGTAAGATGAATTTGAAATTATCCCTTAGTTTAACTAGTAAATAACAATAAAACTATTTGCATGTCACTTACATTTACCACAGAGTACTATCTCTGCAACATGTTTTATTCTGAAGATTATATAGACTTATTTGAACTAGTGTTTCTTCAATCTGATCTTGAATTACATGAATATGCTTTGATTTACAGGGACCATCTGTGATTTTCTCTTTGCTAGAATGCATGAAATCCTTTATTGCAGGAATTTCATAGCTTCAGAAAAATTTATGTAGGATTTGAGCTTCGGTTGCAGGAAATTAATCTTGAGTTGGAAGAATAAATATTTATTTGCAACAAATTAATCTTGAGCTACATGAATTATAGGAATACCATGAGTTATAAGAATGATCATCCCAATAATGTTGAAAGTTGCTGCTAAAAAAGACTTGTTAATGTGGATGTTGTAACTTTTGGAAAGATGAACCTATGTTGAAAAAGATCCATCATGATGATTGGAGTCTGGTTGGCTATTTTACATTATGTTTGTTGTAACATCTGTTAAGATTGTTGATCATTCTGTACACTGATTTCATTATTATAGCAATTCTTCAGTTATAGGAATTGTCTTCAATTACTAGAATTTCTCTATTACTGCAAGAAATTTCGTATACCTTTCCTTTTGAAAAAGATGAAGTTATTTTATTCACTGTACTAACATTTTTCTTCTGCTGAAGTAGATTGTGCTTCTTACGGGAGGAAGAAAAAATATGCTACTACTGATCAAATAAATGACCTTGTTGAAAAGACTAATTGCTCTGATATTTTTGGAAAGAAAATTTACAAGAAATTTGTACAATGCTCAAAAAGTGAGCTTTTCTATCTAGTTTCATGGTTTTCAAGAAAAACCCGCATTCAGATGCGCCAAGAATATTGATTTTCACATTCTAAACATTATTTTTCTCTTTACTTTTTATTTATTTTTTCTACTATCCTATTTTACTTGAAAGAAAAAACTCTTTCAAGTGTAGGAATACTTCCAGTGCATCCATTCACATAGCATGATCTCTAGTGTACTAATATCCAAATTCGTAAAATATACCTTAATGAATACCAGGATATGAGAGGCTAACTTCTTTTGTAGATATGGTGCCAAGAATTGTTGAAATATGGAGTGATGGTGTAGACTGGTGACTGATTGAAACCAAACTTCTATATGATCTTTATTTCCTTGATTTTTTGTAGTTGCTATTTCATGAAGTTCTTTGGAAAATTGATCATCAAATGCTTGAGTACACAAGGGATACAGTGACAAGCATACAAGAAATTCTTCAATTTCTGGCTCTAGTATATGCTCCTCATATGAAATTATCCATGACTCATTGATATTGCATTCTTGTTGATAAGGATTAGAAGAAACTTCTAAGTCCTCTTCTTGTGTGGTTTGATCATGGATCATTTGTTCATGAACTGCTTCATGAGATGCATAATCTCCCTTGGTGATGACTCTAAACTTTAAACAAGGATTTGAGGAAATCCTTATAACAATGTATCCTCCCTTGCTCAAAAAATTATACATAAACCATATACATCATCTTGTACCATATCATGTATCAATCATGCATCAAACATGTACCAAAACTTGTACCATATCATGCATCAACCATGTACCAAAACATGTACCATATCACATACCAACATCACCAATAAGTGCCTCTAAAAATGTACCATATCATCATCAAGATATGTGCCTTAACCATGTTTCAAAATAAGTACCAAACCATGAACCATAAAATCACTAATATGTGTATCAACATGTACTAACATCACCAAGCATGTACCATAACATCACCAAGATATGCATCAAGCATATACCATATGACTCATGATATGTCTCAACCGTTCCATACACCATGTACCATAATATATCATCAATGATATGCCTGAAATAAGTACCATAAGATGTTCTTGATGTAAGTTTTAAACCTATGAAGTAAATAAATGAATGTAGATTCTTAAGAAAACAAAAATTAATCAATGGCTCATACACATAGTACATAAAGATTTATACCAGAAACCCTTAACCGGGAGAAAACCTTTCAAGGATTCATTGTATTAATTTCACCATTCACCATACAATATATATACAATGTTTTTAGGTATTCCATAGATACCAAAACCCTAATCCCTTAATCAGGGATTAATTTAGAAAATCGCTAAAAATAGAAAAATATGCTAAAATAGAAAAAACGCCCAAAAAATAATTTCGAGGGGTTGCCCTGAATGTTGCACGTAACCAAGGGGGGCCATACCTGGCCCCCCTTAGGAAGCACCCAACGCACACGATCGTCAAATGTAGTTATTGAATCTGATGCGCCCACACACACACATGCAAAGAATATAACACATACCTAACACCTGAAGCATGTGATAACATCACCATGACCTATACCAAATCAAATACCAAGATAACAAATATATCCTTCTAACAATGTATCATATCATCACAAACATGTACCATATCATGTATCATCAACATCAAGACATGCCTCAAGCATGTACCATAAACATAACCCTGAATAAAACATGTAAAACACACCTTTGATCCTCTAGCAGACCCGATACATAAAATTATAGACTTGTAGCTCTTCCTCAACTTCAACAACAAGAGAATAACATCTTCATCAAACTTTACCTCAGTCTCGCGGGACTAGTTTTGGATTAGTAACAACCCCTAACTTTCAACAAGCATAAATACGTACCTGTAATGAAAAATGGTCTAACATTTTAACCATAGATACTCTGATATCTTTCTTCCATCTTCTCAAACATTTTGGGTTTTGAAACTTCTCAAAACAAAATTTATAGCGAAAATGGAAAAACTTCCTAAATTTTAGTCTATTCTGGAGAACAAACTTGTACAACATGCCACACGCTCAATATTTGATATCTGATTCTAAAACTATCACACATGATACTATAGCATGTTATATTTCCCTTAAAATTGGTCTCACATAATTTGGATCATCTATGAAGAAGTTATGACTATTTTACCCAGAAGACTTGTTTGATACTAGTTTCAGGACTAGTAAAAAATCCCATCTTCCACAAAGTATATCTCCAAAATGAAAACGACCCAAAAGCTGAAATTTTTATCATGGGTACCTTGTTATGTATTCCCAACATCCTCCAATGTTTTCTATATGAATCATTCTAGAAAATACGTTATAAACAAAATGGTAAGATGACATTTAAATAATATACCTTAGAACACATCATCACAAGACTTCATTATCCATTGGAATTTCACCTTTATTCAATTGATATTCCCTCTGAAATTTGCCTTAGATATCCTTGGTTACCTTAGATAAAAATCACTTGAATTGATATGAAAAATGAACTCCTAGGTTCCTTATTGATCCAAAAAGGATCCAGAGGAGGCAAAGAACAACTCAGAACTCATAGAGGCAACTCTGAATGCTCAGAATGGCTTCAACAGGCAAAGAAAGGGAAAAAATTAAAAGTTTCCAAAACTCAGGGAAAATGGCATGATCGTGAAGAGCGAATCGTAAGCTTTCTAATGATGCAAATGACTCATCAAATAGAGTTATAGTTTGGAATATATTTGTGGTCAAACAGGTCAAGTCAATAGGGGCCACATCATCGTCTATATTGTTGATGTTAGTAGCTGACATGGAAGGATGAAGTCAGCATGATGTCTGTCAACATCAGCATGCCACATGGCAGCACTAGAGGCTACCATGTGTCACCTGCCAATGGGATTTTTAGGGGTCCATGTGGACCAGTAGAAAAATTCCACGTGGCACTACCAAACAATTGCCACATGTCATGTACGGATTAATGTCAGCGAACAGGTGGGCCAATCAGAGGACTCCATGTGGCCCAATCAACGAGCTACATGTGGTACCCCCGAAACACCCAAGGAGGGCCCGTAACTGAAAATTCAAAAAATATATAAGGCAATACCCTGCCAAATCTTGAAGAGGTCCATCGTATCTAGCATATCCGCTAACGATAGAAGCCGGTATCCAAACTTAGCAGGGGTTATAACCAATGGCCCAAAAGGGAGTCCCGCGAGTTTGACCCTAGGACCTCCCCCAACATTAACGTTTTAATTATAGCACCAACAACCAACTCGTCAACAGAACCCATTGGTTTATTTGTCTGCCATTTTTCTATTTAAGTCAGTTTTTTCCCAACCGGAAGGGGGAAGCGCGACCGTATGAGTATGGGCATGGATTACGAGGCAGAGTCTATCATCATTGCAGGTTGGAGAGGGCATGAAAACCGAGACATAATTCTTCTTGGGCCTGGGAGCGCTAGAGCCAGATCAAGGAGTGGAGACAGTCATTTTTGGGTAATTTGACGCCGCAAATTCAGTGGTGATGTTTGTTTTCTGATCTAAGCATTATTTCTACATCTTTATTTCAGAATGAGGTATATTTATGTATTTGCAAAATTATTTTTTTGATTTAATGAAATAGCCTACCCATTTGAGAGAAGGACCCAAAGACATAGTCCACCAGGGACGAACTCTATTATCAAGTTTTTGTGTTCAGATCTAATGCTTATGTCTCTTCATTTTTTATTTTTCCTTTCTTTAATGGTGCACTTTAATTTATGCTCATTTAATACAATTCTTTATAAGTCATGATGAAAAGATCCCAGATCATGTTGGCATCAGAGTAGTCATCTTTGAATTGAATTGTTGAGTGTGAATGCTTACTAGGGCCAAGCATAAGCAGGGTGAAGGAACTCTTAATACTTTCAATCCTGAAGTTGGCCATGTATCCAAAAGGAATAAAATGGCAGAAGAGGAAAAGTGTGATGAACGGGAGAAAAACTTTCACATGGTCTTTTATTGCATGTTAGAAATGGTTGAACGAATGTATGGAGATTACAAGAAGAGGATGAAGAAGAAAGGGAAGAAAAAGGAAGCACATGTAGATGATAATGCTTTGGTAAACCAAGGGGCTAGAGGAGATCCTCTTGAGCCTCCATCTTCACCTTCGAGTTCTAGTTCTTCTTCCTCTAAGAATTCTCATCATTCTCATCATTCTAGCCATAAAGCATATTTTAAGAAACCATTATTAAAGCTTGATGTAAAATTTTATTTACCTATGTTTAATGGAGATGCTAATCCTGAAAATATAGATAATTTGATCCGACAAGTTGAAGTGTATTGTCATGTCCAACCTATTGATGAAGAGGAGGTTAAAGTACAATTGGATTCTCTTCAGTTGGAAGGAACTTCTCTCGTATAGTGGGAGATAAATCTTCAGGAAAAAAGTAAGTGTGGTAAGATTCTTTCCTCATGGTTGGAATTTAAATCAGCGATAAGAAATCAATTTTATCCATTAGGGTATTTACATAAAGAAATGATGGCATGGAAAACTTCAAGGAAAAGTAAAGGACAAACTGTACAAAGTTTCATAGAAGAATTTAGGAAGAAATCTCTTGCATTGAACATTCCTTTGGATTCTTATGAAACTTTAATGAAGTATATTGGTGCACTTCACAGTTATATTTGACATACTTTGCTCTTGTTTAAACCCACTAGTCTTGACGAAGTTTGTGTGCAATCCACTCACCTTGAGAACAGGGGGAAACATGTTCAAGAAGATCCCACAAAGAAACCTTCCAATTTCCCACAAAATACTTTTAAGAAGTTTAAAAGGAAGGACAAGAAGACTGCTACAGTGAAAAGAAAAGGAGGAAAAAAAGCTTGCACTCATTGCAAGAAGAATGATCACGATGAAGAACACTATTGGAAACTACATTTAGAAAATAAATCGAAACATTTAAGTGGAAAAGGGAATACAAAGACCGTTTCTACATATCTTGGTTTTGATTCAGGAGATGAGGGAAAGATCACAGCGGTTGGAGTACAAGGTAAATATTCTCTTCATGCTAGTTCAAGTTCCGATGACTAATCTCATGTTGATGAACAAAAGAGGAATGAGTAATTTCATATAAGATTTGTATCTAAACATACTAAGATAGATACACTATTCGATCTAGGTTCCCAAGTAAACTTAATATCTGAAACACTTGTCAAGAATATGGGTCTTAAAACAAAACCACATCTAAAGCCTTATTCTCTTGGCTGGTTATGTGATAAAGAAAAACTTAATGTCACCAAACAATGTAGGATTAGATTTGGTGTTGCTTCAAAATTGATTGATGAAGTGGATTTGGATGTGGTACCACTTGATATATGTGTCATAGTGTTGGGAAGCCCTTATCTTTATGATAGAAAAGAAGTCTTCTTTCGTCATGAAAACAAATACCACCTTACTAAAGGGGGAGTGGAATATATTGTTAGAGATCACAACATGAGGGTAAATACAACACTTTTTAGTGCAATTAAAATGAAAAGACTCATAAACACTAATAAGAGACATTTACTCATGGTCGTCAGAGAGAAAGATGTCGATACATTCGACGCTTTCCAAGGGTGTGATCCATCTCATAAAAAGGAATTAATTGATAGTGTTTCTAAGTATGATGATATTTTTCAGGAACCAAATGGATTACCTCCTAAGAGGGAAATTCAACATGAGATACATCTTCAACATGATTATCATCTTCCTAATGTGGGCATGTACAGGATGTCAGTTGTGGAGATGACATAGATCAAGAAGAAGGTACAGGGCTTATTGGATCAAGGGGTCATCAAGCCCAGTTCATCTCCTTATGACTCTCCGATCATAATGATGGCAAAGAAGGATGGCACATGGCGAATGTGTTTCAATTATCGGGATTTAAATAAAATCACAGTGAAAATTCAATACCCTCTTCCTTGCATTGAAGATTTACTTGTGTTATCACTCCAGGAAACTCTCCTAGGCTGTAAGTCGGAGAAGCCTGATAACTAA
>ML846181.1:17415-35946 GCA_009831015.1 Picea engelmannii
CCATAATATCATGAATACCACAGTATCATAAGTCTATTTGTCAAACAAAAATGGAAACTGCTGGCGCATATCATATGCGTCCTCCCAGGTCGCCGAGTGCAGACTATAACTGTCCCACTGGACCTTGACCTAATCTACCGTTCGACGTCATCACTGTCGAACGCGATGATCTAAAATGTGGACTGGCTCAACCGTGAGCGCTTCCTCATCCGATACCTGCAAGGAACTCACGTCAATCACGTGTGTAGGATCACTAACATAATGTCTCAAAACAGATACATGAAAAACTTCGTGCATACGCCTCAAAGAATCAGGCAAGGCTAGTCGAGAGGCCACATGCCCCTTTCTCTCCACAATCTCGAAGGGTCCCACGAATCTAATTGCATTATCAATAAAAGTAACATAATAATGAGAGCCACCAAGATATGATACCTGAGCTGGTCCCCATATATCTACATGCACAAGCTCTAACCTTTCATTCTTTTTTTCTTTTCCGACTTTGAGAAATCTGACTCTCTTTTGTTTTCCATAAACACAATGCTCACAGAAGTCCAAATCAATTTGTTTAAGATCTGGCAACAAATTTCTTTTCTAAAGTATCTACATACCCTTCTCACTCATGTGTCAAATCCTATGATTCCACAGTGTTGTATCCACTCCTGTAGAAGCTAAAGAGATAGAAGAGTTAGTATTACCAGTACATAAATACAATGTACCTACCTTCTCTCCTTTTTCTATCACCAATGATCCTTTGATTACCTTCCCCGTCTTATATGTAAATATGGATATACAACCTTCACTTGCCAACTGCACTGTTGAAATTATATTTTTCCTTAAATCTGGAACATGTCTTACTTCTTTCAACAACCATTGGTTTCCATTGCGTTGCTTTATTTTTACCTTTCCCATTCCAACAATTTTGCATGGTGCATCATCACCCAAATGAACCCGTCCAAAATCACCTTGAACATAATCTAGAAAATGTTTCCTTTGGGGTGTGGCATGAAATGAAGCCCCTGAATATACTACCCAAGACTTGGAAATATTATCTACAGAAAGAATCAAAGCATCTTGTAACACATCACCTGTTATATTTTCTTCTTGATTTCTCTCTTGTTGTCCATCTCTTTGTTTCTTTGGATCTTTGCAGTCTTTCTTCAGATGTTGTTTTGTTTGCACAATTCCAACACTCTATCTTTCCAAGTCTGTATTTGGATTTTCCCTTCCTAGAATTCCCGCGGTTCCCTGAGCCCTTTCCTCTATCCTTTTGTCTTCCCCTGCTCTCCATGTTCAATGCATTACCTGATGTCTCACCTATGATTTTCCGTCGCATTTCCTCACTAAGGATAACACCAACAACATCATCAAATTTTAAAGTATTTTAACCAGAGACAAAGTTACTTACATCCATGAACAAGCCATTCCAACTTTATGGCAATGAGCACAAGATTAGAAGAGCCCTGACCTCATCATCAAAGTCCTCTTTTACAGAAATTAGTTGATTAGTAACCATATTAAAATCATTTAAATGATATGCAACAAACCCACCTTCTAACATCTTCATATTAAATAATCTCTTCATTAGAAATACTTTATTGGACAACGAGGGTTTTGTATACAATTTAGCCAATGCATCCATCAAATCCTTCATTGTCTTTTCTTTCGAAATATTGAAAGCCATCGACGCTGCCAGGCTCAGTCATATCATTCCTAGAGGATTTCTGTCAATAATCTCCAATTCTTCATCCTTCATACCTGTTGGATTTTTTGCTACCCCTCTTATGGCTAGAGAGTGTTGGAAATAGTAATTACATGTCGATGAGATCTTTTCGTCTCTGCCAATTTGTCTATCATTCGATTTGTTAGTAATTTTTTCATCCAACCAAATTTTCAGTCAGTCATTCTGCAAGTGAAAATTCTCATGTTTACTCAAATTCAATTGACAAGAAGGATACTTTTAAATGTATTGGATCTTTATCTTTCTCGAGTTCAGCTAAGTAGTTGAAGAGTCAGTAGAATTAATGGTAGTCTTTAATGTTGAGTCAATATTAGCTTCTATAAGAAGCCTCATTCATATTCCATATAAGTCTGTGTCTTTAGTTAGTATATGATGATACATAGTAGATGCATAGAGGATGCAGAGCAGATGTAGAGAAGAGGCAGAGAGGTAGAGAGGAACAACAACAGTTGAAGAGTTAAATAAGTTTGAGCACATGATATGTGTTTGTAAAGGTAGTGGAAGAAGTCATTGGAGCTGAATCTCATCCTAATATTGTATTATATGTAACCGTGCTCACACTGTGACGAAGTTGATTACTATCAATGAAGCATAGCAATTTTTTATTCGATGTTTATAAATTATTCGTGAAAGTGTTTTATATTACAATGCGTAGCATTTTGTCACTGCGTTGTAGATCCAAGATTTGGTCGTTGCACAGTGGATCCTAGATCTGGAATCAAATAAGTTTGATTAAAAGCAGGTTGATCAAGAGAAGCTTCCATCAGAACAAGTTCAAGAGAAGAAGCTCTATTGAAAAGTGAAAAAAAATTGCTTCTACCTCAAATCTACAACCTCCCATTTTTACATAAAAGAATGATGAGATGTGGTCCTTGACCATGAAGTAATTTTTCTGAAGTCAATACGTATGGGAGATAGTCAAGAATGGATATGTGGAACCAATAGATTAGATAGCATACAATGCCCTCACACAAGTTGAGAAGGATGTCTTGAAAGATCAAAGAAAGAAGGATGGAGATGCATTGTTTTACATACATCAAGACATCCATGAGAGCATACTTCCAAGAGCTACATCATAAAATAAGGCCAAGGAATCATGGGACATATTACAAACCTCTTTTCAAGGTATGGACAAAGTAAATACTTCAAAACTACAGATTATTACACGAGATTTTGAAACTCTGTCAAGGAAAGATTCTGATTCTGTAAATTCCTTTTATACCCATGTCATTGGCCTGATAAATAAGATTAGGTCTCATGGTGAAATCATAGAAGACATAAAAGTTGTTGATAAGGTATTGAGGAGTCTTCCTCCTAAATTTGATACCCTTGTTGTGACTCTAGAAGAAAGCAAAGACTTGAGTCAGTTCAGTCTAGAGTAACTGCAAGATTCCCTCATTAATCATGAACAAATATTGAATAGGTCAAGTATGTCATTGGAGAATTCATTTTATGCGCATTCATATATAATTCATGGAAGAGGAAGGGGAAGAGGCAACTTTAGAGGCAAAGGAAAAAGTTATCTTAGAGGAAGATGTAGTAGAAGTCCTGGAAATACTGGTGGAACATGACAAAACCCAAGTACCAGTGAGTCAAGTTGTCAGAGAAGTGACAAATCAAAGATTCAGTTCCATTACTGTAAAAAAGTATGGGAATTATGCATATGAGTGCAAAAAGATATAGTATAATCGCAACAAGAAAAGTCAATATCAATTAAACAACAAAAATAATCAAACTCAACCTATGTTTATGGCACACACAGTAGCAATGCCAATAGTCTCACTAGTTGAATGCAATGTTGCTGAGGAAAGTCCTTGTGACATATGGTATTTAGATTCAGGCTACAGTAACCACATGACAGGAAACATAAAACTTTTTTCTAGTTTGGATGAGTCATCCAAACCAAGGTTACACGTGGAACAAATATCCAAGTCAATGTCTTAGGAAAAGGTAGTATAAACATTTTAACTAAGCAAAGAGAATTTTTTTTATGCGTGACGTATATTATGTTTCTAGTATGAAGCATAATTTGATTAGCACAGGACAACTATTACAAAAAGGATACAAAATCTACATGGAAGATAATCACTATGTGATTATGAATAAATTCCCAAGCAATCAACTTATCAAAAAAATTCAGATGACAAGTAACTAAATGTTCCCATTGACATTGAAGCCAACGAAGAATAATAATACAATGCTAACTGTTGATAAAGAAAAATATGCATAGTCACACACTACATTTATAGCAGAAACTATGTTCAGTTCTAATGGAGAAATTAGTGCACGCAATATCAAGAAAAGAGAAACTGGCGCAAAGATGAAGGCAACATTCCAATCTGAAATATAAGATGATTCCTCGCTATGAATTTTCATATTTGGACATTTGAACTTTGGAGGTCTGAAGCTTCTACACACAAAGGACATGGTAAATTTTTTTCCATTGATTCAAAAACCAGAAAGGATATGTGAAGGCTACATATTTGGAAAGAAACACAGAGAATATTTCCATTTGGAAATTCTTACAGAGAAAAAGTTGATAGAAAAACAAGACCGTGGAGAAATTAAATAAAACAAATGTGGAAACAAAATACAAAAGATACACAATAGAATAGAGACATAAATATACGTGGTTCACCCAGTGTGGGCTATGTCCACCAGAGAAATTGCTAGGCCCTTCCTTTATTATTATCTAGCAAATGAAGGGATACAACCTACAACAAACCTACTGTAACTTCCTCTTATTTCTCTCACAGTATCCTATCTCAAAATACAATATTCACCATAATGCATAACCACAATACATTTCCCTCATAATAGAGGGTTTCCTACTAGGGAAAAAAATCCTAACATAATTTCTACAGTTAGATCTGTGACCTTATAATGAATGGTCCATATTTACAATGAAATTACAATATACTTTTTCAAGGCAATTTTTCCTTCGGGGGATTCACCCCCAAACCCCCATCGGGGGCCTGCTTGCCCCCATACCCCCCAGTCGGGGGGATATCCCCCCTGGACCCCATAGAGGGAGTAACTCCCCTATGCACTCCCCCACATGGAAGAGTGTAACTACTTCATGGGGTATAAACACAAGTGGAAAAAAAAATACCTCTGAATCACAAAGATAATCAGGCTCCACAACCAATAATCTCCCACTTGGAGACTGATCTCAACAAATCCACCACTGTTTTATATGCTAGAATTTGAACCTTCTTGGACCTGGAAAATTTCTCATCTTCATATTCATTCTTGAAGACCAACTGAAACTGAGCAAAAACTCAGTTTCTCCCTGGTTACTCCCTTTGTTAACATGTCTGCAGGATTCTAGCTAGTGTGTATCTTTTCCAACTTCAAATGTCCATATTCCAATATGGATGCTATGAAATGGTACCTCAAATGCATATTCTTAGTCTTTGAATGGAAGGTTGAGTTCTTTTCAAGATGAATGACACTCTCACTGTCACAGTACAACCTGTTAATCTCCTGCTTCTTTCCCAATTCCTCCATAAACTTATGTAACCAAATCATCTCTTTGCTAGCCTCTGTAGCAACAACATACTCTTCCTCTATTTTTGAAAGTGAAACAACCTTTTTCATTTTCAAAATCCATCTTATTGTTGTTCCAACTATAGTAAAAAGCATACCCTGTGGTACTCCTCCTGCTGTCTTTATCACCTGCCATATCTGAATCAACATATCTCTGTAGAAAAGTGTCTAATCCTCCAAAACATAATGCATGAGTAACAATACCTCTAAAATACATGAGAATCCACTTTACTACCTCCCAATGTTCTTTACCTGGATTGTTCATATACCTACTCAGAACTCCCACTGCATGTGCAATATTTGGTCTTGTGCAAACCATTGCATACATCAAGCTGCCAACTGCTGATGAATAAGGGACCCTGGACATGTATTTTATCTCCTCCTATGTCTCGGGACACATTTCCTTAGTTAATTTGAAATGGATGTCTAAAGGTGTACTAACTGGTTTTGCATTTTGCATTCTAAACCTCTCCAACACCTTCTCTATGTACTCGCCCTAAGACAATGTCAATTTACGATTTTTCCTATCTCTTGTTATTCTCATACCAAGGATTTTCTTTGCAACACCCAAATATTTAATTGCAAATGAATTAGCTAATTTTTTCTTGAGCACATTTATATCCTGCATATTAAACCCTGCAACAAGCATGTCATCTACATATAATAGCAAGATAATATAGCTTCCATTTTCTAGCTTTTTGAAATAAACACAGTGATCAGAATGACATCTACTATAACCCTGTTATGTCATAAACCTGTCAAACATCAAATACCATTGCCTTGGAGCTTGCTTTAGGCCATAAAATCTCTTCTTCAACATACATACCAAATTCTCCTTCCCTTTGAGCTCATACCCCTATGGCTATTGCATATAAATATCTTCCTCCAAATCCCCATGGGGAAAAGTTGTTTTAACATATAATTGTTCAAGATGCAAATCTTCTACTGCCACAAGACTTAAAATAGTCCTAATTGAAGTCATTTTAACAACAGGAGAAAATATTTCATCAAAATCTATACCTTTCTTTTGTGCAAACCCCTTTACAACAAGTCTAGCCTTATACCTCTTTATTCCTCAATCGTCTTCCTTCAAATTGTAAACCCATTTATTMTGCAATGCTCTTTTACCTGCAAGCAAATGAACCAAGTCCCAAGTATGGTTATTTASCAAGGAATCCATTTCCTCTTTCATGCCTTGCTMCCACTTCTTTTTTGTGTCTACCTACATTGCCTCTTCATAACATTTTGGTTCATGAGAATCAGTCAACAATAAATAATACAATGAAGGAGAGTATCATTCAAGGGGTATACTTAACCTGATAGATTTTCTAACAACACTTGCAAGTGTTTGAGGTACCTGCTACTCTTGTTGTTGTGCATTTTGATTTTCGGGTTCGTTTGGAATTTCTTTTTCAGTGATCTCATCAAGCACTGTGTATTCTTGTTTTTCTTTTTCCTGTTTCTTTCCCTACAACTGATCTTTGTACATGACCTTCTCATTGAATATGACATCTCTACTCGTAATGATTTTTTTATTTTCATAATCTCATAAGCGATAACCAAAATCATTAACATTGTATCCAATAAAGGTACACTTCTTGGATTTTGCCTCAAGCTTTGTTCTATTTTCTTTATCAACAAGGACAAATGCTTCACAACCGAAAGTTTTCAAAAAAGAATAGTTTACCTTTTTTATTGCCCATTACTCCTTTGGAATTCTACCATCCAAAGAGCTTGAAGTTCCTTTGTTTATTAAGTAAACAATAGTATCTACAACATCTGCCCAGAACTGTAAGGGAAAACCAGCATGCAATCTTATACTCCTTGCGCGATCCATGATTGTCATGTTCATCCTTTCTGACAAACCATTTTCTTGTGGTGTTCTTGGAACTGTCTTCTCTCTACGAATCCCATGGTATGAACATAAATCATCAAACTCCTTACTACAATATTCACCTCCATTATCTGATCTGAGACACTTCAAACTTTTTCCTGTCTCATTCTCAACCAAAGCTTTCCATTTCTTAAAAGTATAAAAAACATCATTTTTTGTCGAATGCAATAAACCCAAGTTTTTCTAGTTGCATCATCAATAAAAGTAACATAGTAATGAGAGCCACCAAGAAATGATACTTGAGCTGGTCCCCATACATCTATATGGACAATATCTAACCTTTCATTCTTCTTTTCTTTCCCGACTTTGAGAAATCTAACTCTCTTTTGCTTTCCATAAACACAATGCTCACAGAAGTCCAAATCAATTTGTTTAATATCAAGCAACAAATTTATTTTGTGAAGTATCTGCATACCCTTCTCACTCATGTGTCCAAGCATATGATTCCATAGTGTTGTATCCACTCCTGTAGAAGCTAAAGAGATAGAAGAGTCAGTATTACCAGTACATAAATACAATGTACCTAACTTCTCTCCTTTTGCTATCACCAATGATCCTTTGATTACCTTCCATGTCTTATCTGTAAATATGGATATAAAACCTTCACTTGCCAATTGCCCTATTGAAATTATATTTTTCCTTAAATCTGGAACATGTCTTACTTCTTTCAACAACCATTGGTTTCCATTGCGTTGCTTTTTTTTTACCTTTCCCATTCCAACAATTTTGCATGGTGCATCATCACCCAAAGGAACCCGTCCAAAATCACCTTGAACATAATCTAGAAAATGTTTCCTTTGGGGTGTGGCATGAAATGAAGCCCCTGAATATACTACCCAAGACTTAGAAATATTATCTACAGAAAGAATCAAAGTATCTTGTAACACATCATCTGTTACATTTGCTTCCTGATTTCTTTCCTCTTGTCCATCTCTTTGTTTCTTTGGAGCTCTGTAGTCTTTCTTCAGATGTCCTTTCTTCCCACAATTCCAACACTCTATATTTCCAAGTCTGGATTTGTATATTCCCTTCCTGAAATTCCCGCGGTTCCCTTAGCCCTTTCCTCTATCCTTTTGTCTTCCCCTGCTCTCCATGTTCAACACATTACCTAATGTCTCATTTTTGATTATCCATTCCATTTCCTCACTAAGGATAACACCAACAACATCATCAAATTTTAAAGTATTTGAACCATAGACAGAGTTACTTACATCCATGACCAAGTCATTCCATCTTTATGGCAATGAGCACAAGATTATAAGATCCCTGACCCCATCATCAAAGTCCACTTTTACAGAACTTAGTTGATTAGCAACTGTATTAAAATCATTTAAATGATTTGCAACAAACCCACCTTCTGACATATTCATATTAAATAATATCTTCATTAGAAATACCTTATTGGACGATGAGAGATTTTCATACAATTTAGCCAATGCGTCCATCAAATCCTTTGTTGTCTTCTCTTTTGAAATATTGAAAGCCATCGATGCTGCCAGGCTCAGTCATATCGTTCCTAGAGCCTTTTTGTCAAGAATATCCCATTTTTCATCCTTCATAGTCATTGGATTATTTGCTACTCCGCCTAATGGTAGGAATAGATCCTTTTGATATAAATAATCTTCCATATGCATCTTCCATAAATCGTAGTTTTGGTCATTAAATTTTTCGACCCTAAACTTTCCATCTTCCGACATTGCTCCCACTCAAACTAGGAACCCTCCTTTCCTGCGAGTTACCTTTCACTCTGATACTAGTTGTTAGAAAACCAGGACCATGGAGAAATTAAATAAAACAAATGCGGAAACAAAATATAGAAGATACACAATACAATAGAGACACAGATATACGTGGTTCACCCAGTGTGGGCTACATCCACCAAAGAAATTTCCAGGTCCTTCCTTTATTATTATCCAGCAAATGAAGAGATACAACCTACAACAAACCCGTTGTAACTTCCTCTTCTTTTTCTCACTGTCTCCTATCTTAGAATACAATATTCCCCATAATACATAACAGCAATACATTTCCCTCATAACAGAGGATTGCCTACTAGGGAAAAAAAATCTAACATAATTTCTATTGTTAGATCTGCGACCTTGTAATGAATGGTCTAGATTTACAATGAAATTACAATATACTTTTACAAGGAAAATTTTCCTTCAGGGGCTTCGCCCCCGTAGCCCCCAGTCGATACGATGGCCCCTCCGAACCCCGTACAAGGGGTAACCTCCCTCTGCATTCCCTTGCAGGGAAGAGTGTACATACTTCTGGGGTGTAAATACGTCATCGGGTATAAACATGACTGAAAACAAAAAATACCTCTGAATCAGGAAGATAATCAAGCTCCACAACCAACAAAATCTCCACTGGAAATAGTACACTCAGACGTTTGTGGACCAATGCAAACTCCATCTATAGCAGGAAATACTTATTTTATAACATTCATTGATGATTTCTCAAGAAAGACGTGGATTTATTTTTTACAACATAAATTTGACACATTGGGTTGTTTTCAACACTTTAAATCACTTGTGGAGAAGCAAAGTGGTTATTACATCAAGTGCAGAAGAAATGATAGAGGAGGAGAATACATTTCAAGAGAATTTCAAAACTTTTGTAAAGTTCATGGAATCTACAAGCAATTTACCGCGCGATATACACCACAACAAAGTGGTGTCGCAAAGAGAAAGAACGGAACCATCATGGAGATGACACATAGTATGTTGGTAGCCAAACATTTTTTAAATGAGTATTGGGATGAGGCAGTAGCAACTCCAATATACATATTGAATAGATGTCTGAAAAAGAGTTTGAATAATATAGTTCCTCAAGAATTCTGGACAGGATTAAAGAATAATGTGGTGCACCTAAAATGATCCAGAATCAGATCCAGAAGCCTGACAGGGCTAAAAAAGGCTAAAAAATGAAAGTGCTCATAATTCGATGAAAATAATTCCATTGTGTCCATATCGTTCTCCCGATTCTGGAAATATATTTACTTTCTCAAATGGACATCGTATGCGAAATATATTGCATTCTGATCGAAAACCCAAACAAAGAAAAAAAAAGGTGGTTGTATAGTCCGTACAGCTGATGTGGCAGCATATGGAGACGACATGTGGTAGGTGACAGGGCGTATGGCAGGTGATTTAGACCAGTCAGAGGGTGACACATGTCACCACTGTAAGGGTGACACGTGGCACATGCTTACGTGACAGGAATAGTGGCATGCTGACATGGTGGTACGATTGTTGATTAGGCATGACTGAACAGACACCTCGATAGACATGTGGGAAAATCATTGTTTGGCACGTAGCTTCAATGAATAGAATGGTGCCATGCGGCTGGAAAATTGTTTTGAAAAATTTTGGGGTTTCCACTGGAGTCAAACCAGTGACCTCTCCCCCGGGCTACGGACTGGTAGGACCGGGCTAACCACCTGCTCCATTGTTGGTTCTTAATAGCCTTATGGAAAAATTTGTATTTAAGTTAGAACAGTCACTACTTTGGTGGAGGATAGGGCTAGGGCTAATCCCCAGCCCCCGATCACGACCCCTTTTTCACATAACCATATGACCACGACCACAGGATTGGGGGTGTATGAATATAGGGCCCGACCCTTGGTTCTCAGGCGGCCCCATACAACTAGGAGTCTATCCCAATAAATGCGGGGAAGTGGCTAAGTGGTTATCCCTCGGTCCTATACATGCCCCCGAAGACCAAGGGCCAGCCTGGACATAGGGGATATCACATAATAGGTTGAGCGCCTAGCCATATGGTGGACTTCCATATGCCCAAGGGCGCACGCCAAAAGGGGTTGCACCCTAGTTTGGTATAAAATTGGTTTTTAAACTATATAGTCAATTTTTATTATTATTTTATGCCTGCAATTAATGGATTTTATCCATTATTGGGAGATTTTGAGCCTTATTTGAGTCCAGATTTTGGGAGGAAATTGGGGATGGATAACCAACCTCAGATCTATAAAAACCAGGCCTGTTTGAGGCCATGGAGGACATTTAGACAAGAGTTATGTTGAAGGTAAGTCAATATAAATCCATTTTTATGCAGGGAAGCTATTGAGGAGCAGACGTGTGCGGGCCATTTATGGGAGCTCCGGTCATCCAGTTTGCGTGTCATTTCTTCTGCTGGGTTCTAGAGATCTAGAAGAACATGACCATATCAGTATTGTATCCTAATGGCACTACTGCGATGTACTTTTTGAGATTTTGAACAAAAATAAAGAAGCCTCCTCCACTTAGACAAAGGCCCGGAGACGTAGGCAATTTTGTGCCGAACTCCGTTATCCCTTCTCTTGTTATGGTTTGTTGTTATTATTGATTTATTTAAGATATGTATACTATTTTATGGCTATTATGTTCCTTCATTAAATTCATCCTCTTTCATTCAACTTCTTAAATGGTTAATTAATGCATGCAATTAAAAACTCAACCATAGTCATTAAAATATCTTTCCAGATCAAGTGGTATCAGAGCTAGTTGACGTTTGGATTTGAGTTTTTCATGTTAACCAGGGAAAATCTACAGCGTGGTGAAGGAGAGCCTACTAAAGAGAATCCATTAATTGAATTGAGAAAGAGAGCTTCTCACAACGAGAAGATGGAATCGAAAGAAGGGCTTTCTCAGGATGAAAAATAATTCCGGAAAACATTCCTTGCTATGTCGGAGATGGTGAAAGTTTTAAACGAGGATTACTTGGAACGAAAGAGACCAGTTTTGGGTGAATATTCAAAGGGAAAAAGTGAAGACGAAGAGGATCATCCTTAGATTCCCCTTCATCTCCATCATCTCCTCCTTATCCTTCTTCTTCAAGTTCAAGTTCTAAATATAATGCAAAGAAACATGTTCATAAGCAGAAGAATGAAATGCCATTGTTAAAACTTGATGTTAAATTTGAGTTACACATATATGATGGTGAAGTAAATGCAGAGAAACTTGAAAATTGGGTCAGGCAGATGGAGGTTTACTGAAATGTGCAATAGATCAAGGATGAGGCCACACAAATCAAGTTGGCATCTTTGAGACTTGCAGGTACAACTCTTATCTAGTGGCAAATCAAGTTGAAAAATGGAACGCAACCAGTGGGTAATGTATTTAGGAAACAATTCTATCCTTTGGGTTATAAAGAAAAATCATTAATTGAATGGAAATCTTTAAAACTAAGAAAAGGACAAACAATGGAAGAGTATATAGATAGATTTCGTAAAATGGCATTGATGTTAGATATGCCATTACATACACAAGAAACTCTTATGAAGTATATAGGAGGTTTACCTATGCATATTAGAAACATTGTATTCATGTTTGGACCCACTAACCTTGATGAGGTTTATGCTCAAGCTATGTATATTGAAGCAGGAAAAGCAGGCGTGTCAGGGGAATCATCGTCTTCAAGGAAAGAGGACAAGAGGAAATGGCATGGCAAGAATTCAAATGCAGTGACGAGGAGGGAAGGGAATCCCTTTTGCAAGCATTGCAAGAAAGAGGGACATGATGAGGACAGATGTTGGCAGTTACATCCCGAGAAGAGGCCAAAGTGACAACAAGACCCACAGACTTGGGATCAGATTCGGGTGATGAATCAAAGATCTCATTGGTTGGTATGATAGGTAAAATTGGTGAATGCATTGATTGTAGAAGAAAATTGTTTCATATAAGGGTAATCATGTGAGACACTAATATAGACACATTAATCGACAGTGGATCTCAATCTAATCTAATCTCAGAAGAATTGGTTAAGCAATTGGGGTTAAAAACACAAGTACATCATCAGCCTTACACACTTAAATGGATAAGAAATCATCATCAAATGCACATAACAAAGCAGTGCACAATCAAATTTGCAATTTCATCTAAGTATGTGGACTAAGTAACATGTGATGTAGTGTCGTTAAGAGAATGTGGAATGGCCTTAGGTAGTCCATACTTATATGATCGTAAGGAAATCTTCTACAAGACAAAGAATCAATATAAATTAACCAAAGCAGGTCAAGATTATGTGGTTCATGCTCATCATGTTAAGGAAAATAAAACACTTCAAACAATGGAACAATTAAAGAAGGCAGTACAAGCAAGCAACAAACCAATAATTGTTTCAAATGAAGTAATCGATCTTAAGAAAGAACAAGAAATGATTGTTGAATGGAAAATCAATCATAAGTTGCTTCAAGATAAGCTCATGTCATGCAAATATTTCAAGTATATCAACTTATTTGCAGTCGTCTTTTTGATGCTTTCATTAGTAATGTTGTCTACATGGATGATAGTGGCTTCAGTAAGATGTAACAGGGTTCAAATGGATAACAATATAATGTCAGTTGTCATGATTGTGTTACAGTTGATCTTGATGAGATAGGTGCACAGGATAGAGTTCCGAGACAAAGGACAAGCTGGGTGGCCTATCCCGAGCTTTTTGACTGGTTAGTAACCTTTTGGGGACCAAAAGGTCCTTTAGTGGGGTGGTGTGATCCAAAATTGGATCCAGAAGTCTGACATGGCTCAAAAAGGCTAAAAAATGAAAGTGCTCAGAATTTGATGAAACTGATGCCATTGCATCCGTCTCGTTCTCTCGATTCCGGCTATATATTTACTTTATCAAACATACGCCTTATGTGAAAGATATCACATTATGATCGAAAACCCAAATAGAGAAAAAAAAAGGGTGTTTGTATAGTCCGTACAGATGATGTGGCAGCATCTGGAGATGACATGTGGTAGGTGATGGGGAGTATGGTAGGTGATTTAGAACATTCATAGGGTGACACATGTCACCACTATAAGGGTGACACATGTCACCACTGTAAGGGTGACACGTGGCACGGGCTTACATGGTAGGAACAGTGGCATGCTGACATGGTGGTACGGTTGCTAACTGGGCATGACTAGATAGACACATTTGGCAAACACATGGGTGAATCAGTCTTTGGCATGTAGCTTCAATGAATAGAATGGTGCCACATGGCTGGAAAATTGTTTTGCAAAATTTTGGGGTTTTATTTGGAGTCAAACCAGTGACCTCTCCCCCGGGCTACAGACTGGAAGGATCGGGCTAACCACCCACTCCATTATTGGTTCTTAATAGACTTATGGAAAAATTTGTATTTAAGTTAGAACAGTCGCTACTTTGGTGGAGGATAGGGCTGGGGCTAAGCCCCAGCCCCTGGTCATGACCCTTTTTGCACATAACCATACAACCACGACCACGAGATTGGGGGTGTATGTGGATAGGGCCCGGCCCTTGGTTCTCGGGAGACCCCATACAACTATGATTCTATCCCAATAAACGTAGGGAAGTGGCTAAGTGGTTATCCCTCGGTCCTATACACGCGCTCGGAGACCAAGAGCCAGCCCGGACAGGGGGGCTAGCGCACAACAGGTGGAGTGCCTGGCCATATGGAAAACTTCCATATGTCGAAGGGCGCGCGCCAAAAGGGGTTGCGCCCTAATTTGGTATAAAATTGGTTTTTAAACTATATAGTTCATTTTTTTAATTATTTTATGCCTGTAATTAATGGATTTTATCCATTATTGAGAGATTTTGAGCCCTATTTGAGCCCAGATTTTGGGAGGAAGTTGGGGATGGATAACCAACTTCAGATCTGTAAAAACTAGGCCTATTTGAGGCCATGGAGGACAGTCAGAGTAGAGTTATGCTGAAGGGAAGCCAAGCCAAAGCCATTTTTATGCAGGGAAGCTGTTGAGGAGCAGACGCTTGCGGGCCATTTCTGGGAGCTCCAGTCATCCGTTTTGCATGTCGTTTCTTCTATTGGGTTCTAGAGATCTGGAAGAACATGACCAGATCAGTCTTGTAGCCTAATGGGACTACTGTAATGTACTTTTTGAGCTTTTGAACATAAATAAAGAAGCCTCCTCCACTGAGACAAAGGCCCGGAGATGTAGGCAATTTTGTGCCGAACTCCGTTATCACTTCTCTTGTTATGGTTTGATATTCTTATTGCTTCAGTTAAGATTTGTATATTATTTTATGGCTGCTATTTTCCTTCATTAAATTCATCCACTTTCATTCATCTTCTTAAATAGTTAATTAACTCATGCAATTAAAAACTCAACCATAGTCATTGAAAGATCTTTCCGGATCATAAAATATTTTGGTTGTGTCACATACGCACATGTTCCAGATGGTTTGAGAAGAAAGATGGACAAAAAAGGACATAAATATATATTTTTTGGGTACTTTGAAGAAACAAAAGGATACAATCAATATGAAACTATCGCAATAAAAGTCATAATCAACTGCGATGTTTGGTTCACGGAGAATAAAGCATGGGATGGAAGCATAGAAAAGACAATCAAAATTATTGATGCAATGGAGAATGATGACACAGAAGATGAAATGGTTGAAACACCATGTACAAATCAGTGAGTAGTCCCTTGTACACCTGACAGTGCAACACAAATCACAATGCATAACACTCCAGCAAGAACAGTAGGTGCATATTATACACCTAGAGTGTAGCAAACATCAACAAGAAGTATGAGTAGTTCAACATCCCCAGATCCAACTTTAGGAAGTTTGTTACCAAGGAAGACAAGAAGTCTGAGCGACATATAGAATGAAGACGAAATAAATTCATTTTCAATTTTTTCTCTGTTTTAACAAATAAATGATCCATTAACATATGAAGTTGTCAAAGATGATGTATGGGCACAATCCATGGATGAAGAAATCAAATTCATAGAGAACAATCAGACATGGAAATCGGTATATGTACCTGAAGATAAGGTTGTTATAAGTGTCAAGTGGATTTATTAAACCAAGAAGGAAATGTGTTGAAGCATAAGGAAAGGTTAGTTGCAAGAGGTTTTACAAAACAACCCGGAATTGATTTCAATGAAGCATTTGCAGCAGTTGTGTGCATGGGCACAGACAAAACTTTGTTAGCCATTGCCATGTAGTACAAGTGGTAAGTTCATCGTATGGATGTAAAGTCAACATTTTTGAATGGAAACTTGGAAGAAGAAGTGTATGTGGAACAACCACAAGGTTATGTGGTTCTAGGACAAGAAGATACAATGTACAGATTGAAGAAAGCATTGTATGGATTAAAGAAATATCCTAGAGCTTGGTACAATCGCATAGATTCCTAACTCACACATAATGGATTTCAGAGAAGTGAAAGTCAGCCAACATTGTACATCAAAGAAAATTAGCAAGGTAACATGTTAATTTTTTTCTTATATGTGGATGATTTGATGTTTACAAGTGATTTTCACATAGAAGAATTTAAGTCAGTCATGAAGGATGAATTTAAAATGACTGATATAGGGCTTATGAGATATTTTTTTGGAATTGAAGTTCCATAGTCCAAAACTAGTATATTTATCTCACAATCTAAGTATGTGCATGAAATTATGAAAATATTCAATATGATGAATTCAAAAGCAACACCAACACCTGTCATAGTAGGATTGAAGTTAAGTAAGGAATATAAAGGGTCTAAGGTGGATCCCACACTGTTTAATAGACTGGTAGGTAGTCTTATATATCTCACAATGACAAGACCTGATATTTTGTATGAAGTGATCCTAATCTCAAGGTTAATGGAAACTCCAAAAGAATCACATTGGAAGGCGGGAAAGAGGATATTGATATATGTGAATGGAACAAAATATTTTGGCATTAAGTACTCCACCTCAAAAGATTTCAGACTCATTTGATACACTGAAAATGATTGTGGAGGCAACATAGATGATAGAAAAAGTACCTTTGGGTACATATTTCATTTTAGAATAGGTATGGTGTCATGGGAATCAAGGAAGCGACCCATAATAACTCTTTCTTCAACAGATGCATAGTATGTCGCAACAACAAGCACAACGTGTCAAGCAGTATGGATGAGAATAATTTTAAAAGATTTATTGCAAGAACAACAGGAACCAACAACAATATTATGTGACAACAATTCATACATCATGTTATCAAAGAATCATGTGTTTCAAAATAAAACCAAGCACATTGATACAAGGTATCATTTTATCGAAGAATTGGTGAATAACAAAGAGTATGTTTAGAGTTTTGTAGGTCAAAAGAACACGTCGTAGAAATTTTAACAAAGGATTTAGCAAGAGATGCATTTCAACATCTGCGCAGTAGTTTGGGAGTCAGTGTAGTAACAAATGAGTGATAGTAAATGAAAATTCAATTTTTTTATGTAATTTTCTTTTGTAATTCCACCTACTTATAATTAAGGGGGAGTGTTGGAAATAGTAATTACAAGCCAATGAGATTTTTCCGTCTCCGTTGATTTGTCTGTCAGTCAATTCGTCAGTAGTTTTGTCAGTCATCCAAATTATCAGTCAGTTAATCTGCAAGTGCAAAGTCGCATGTTTACACAAAGTTAGTCAACAAGCATGAGATTTTTAAATGGAGCCGATATTTATCTTTCTTGAGTTCAGCTAAGTAGTTGAAGAGTCAGTAGAATTAAAGGTATTTCTTAATGTTGAGTCATTCTTAACTTCTATAAGAATCTTGAGTTGGAGTCCATATAATTCTGATCCTTTAGTTAGTAGATGATGATGCATGGTAAATGCAAAGAGGATGCATAGTAGATGCAAAGAAGAGACAGATAGGTAGAGATGAACAACAACAACTGAAGAGTTAAAGAAGTTTGAGCACAAGATCTGTGTTTGTAAATTCAGTGGAAGAAGTCATTGGAGCCGAAGCTCATCTTAATATTGTATTCTCTAACTACGTACACATTGCATTGAAGTTTATTAATATCAAGCAATTTGTATTTCTGAGTTTATGTGCTAAGCATAGAAGTTTGTTATTCCACATTTAAAAATTGTTCTTGAAATCATTTTATATTAGAACATGCAACATTTTGTGTAGTCTGTGAACTATGCAACAAGTCATGAGAGTTCATAGACGAATCTTGTGCCACACAGTATTTTTTCACTTCGCTACTCAGAGTTTCCTTACGCACTGTGGATCCAAGATTTGGTCGTTGCGCAGTGGATCCTAGAAAATGATCAACCATTTTTAAATGATATATACATCAAATATTGGATTTTAGTAAAAAACCAATGATTCTTTCTTACGTTTATATGGGCTTGCTCACAATGGGTTTATAGACTGGAATGAATGGGGTTACTTTCCCATGAGGTCACGGGGTGGACTCCTATGGACTCTGGAAGTCTCTCTAAATAAGAGCATAGGGACTTGGAAGTCTACTGTCGTTGAATCTCATATGAAAGTATTGTTGGGTTCATGGAGCTTGGTGTGCATTAAATTTGGCAGATTGCTCCACTGGTTGGAGAGAGGTTTTTGAGTTCTTGGAACTCGTTATGGGTTAATGTTTTTTGGA
>ML846182.1:21906-33855 GCA_009831015.1 Picea engelmannii
TTCCCATACTCAGATCATAGACTGATGAAATTATAGACATGGGTCATGGCCACCAATCATACACTGTGGATCCATGCCGTCAAAATATAGCATAGCCACCAGGAATACACTGTGGATCTATGCGAGAAATTTCAAATTAAGACGACATAGCCACGAAACATACACAATGGATCTATGTGTCGCAAATTATACATACTCCATTGCAACTTGGACAAAAGAGATGATATCCAGGGTCTTCAATCTTGTCACCCAAAGTATGAATCAACCATGTGATTACATGTATTGAAGTCGAACATGGCAGAAACCACTTGATTACCGGTCATTGATGAAACCGTTAACAAGTGCGAGGGAAAACACCATTGATGTCAATGACTCTGAAGGTACCCTAGTACAATCCATCGAGTGTGAATGAATGAGTTGAAATCGAACATCCGATGGAATCTTTCGATCAGGGGTCAATGATGTAAACCCACTGTCGAAAGCGAGGAAACCTTCCATTGAGGCATGCAAGATCCAAGGTACCAAATAATTTCTAAGTCTTGATTTCAGATAATGAGCTGAAGTCGATGGAACAAAACTCATCACAGGAGGGCCTTTATGTATCTCCCATCAATGACACGAAATGAGTAACAGATTTTGAAGGTGGAACAGAGTATGATGTGAATTGGACTGGACATAGGGAAGGCTGACACAGAAAGAATGGATAAATGTAGATGGCTGACTCAATATAGGTTTCAGATGGACTTCTCTTGAATGTATGAATGACACGACCAATGATTTGGTAGCATTGACTCAAAGACGACACAGGGAATGACCTTGTAGCAAATCGAATGAGAGACAAATGGATTTCCCAAACCGGCTTCAAATGATGAATAGGGGGTGTCATGTTCAAGAGCGACACTTACTGCCAATCAATACGAAGATGAAAACATATCCCTTTCCCAAATTTCCCCCCACCATTTTTGGTGAGTACCTCCTTATTTTTACTCAAGCTTGAGGAGGATAACATATGCTTGTTGATGTAATCTCATCCTTCGGATGAGTCCCTCAGAGTATGTTTAACGAACCCTAAGAAGGAGTGGTTCGGTCCCATTACGGATCTTTCGATGTTTGTTTAACGAGTCCAAAGATAGAAAACTCGAAGGTTTTTCATGATTATAGAGTCTGGAAAAACACTTAAAAGAGAACTCTCTCAGTTCCTTTTTCGTAAAATAGTCTGGACGAGATCAAAAAAGAGATAAATTATCGTTCACCAGAAGCTTACTTCAAATACTTTATCGAGCGTGAAAATAGCAAGGTCGCTCGACTATCTTTTCATGTTTAGAGAGTATGAAAAGAGCTTAAAGAGGACTCCAGGGGGGTTCCTTTTTTGTATAACCTTGTTGAGCCCGAAAAAGTGATAAAAGTATGCTCGATCTCGTTCTCATGTATTTACGAGCGCAAGAACGGACAAAGACCACGCTCGAGGTTTTTATATAAAAACCATAAAAAACAATCAAAACATGCAATGATAAAGAAAAACATGTCTGTATCCCTGTTTTGACCAACGAAATCATTACGCCTGCAAAAGGTTCACTCAAAATGACATTAAGGGTTAGGGTTTAATAGATAAATATTCATAAAAAACCAAATGACATAGTAAAAGTAAATAAAAAGGAGTAAATACTATTTTTACCACATCATTTTTACCTTTTAGCTCCAAAAAACCCCTCTTTTACCCTCCAAGTTCGACATCAGATTGCGGGAGCTACGATCATCCATTCAATGAGCCGTCAGCAACAGTAAGGTAGGCTCTTAGTCCTTAACACTTTCATGGTTTAATTTTGCAATTTCATTGGTTAAATTTTCATTTTTAAGTTGATTTGTGGAGCCCTACTTGCGCGCTGCCATTCTCGCAGGCAGGATATACGGGACCTACGAGAATGAGGCATTCTCGCAGGTGACCCATGAGAAGCCTGCGAGGTTCTCGCACTGTGCACACATGGCACCTGCGATAACCGCAAAGCTTAATTTTTTTTTAAATTTTTACCCAATGAAAAAGAACCAAAGCATGAAAAAAGTTGCTAATCTTCTTTTTGTGTTCCTTATGCTGATAATTGGCCATCAAAATGGTGTTTGAATGGCGTGAAAGGGAACATGAAGAAGACAATGCAATGGTCGAAAATCATCCACCTACTATTGCTGCTTTAGAGATTGTGGCCTCTTGAAGTACTTTCGTATCCTGGGCATGAGGGCCCAAGTCAGACTATTAGAGTACCTGGTGCATATGTGGGACCCTGATCAGCAGTTATTTCAAGTTGGGGTCCACACACTATCCTTAGACATTGAGGACATTTACTTTTTGACTGGATTATCATGGCGGGGGTACTATGTGAGCCTGACCGATAGTAGAGGTGGTGGGCTGCAGATGAGTGAGTACTGTTGTTTACATTGCGTTCCCGAGGCTGAGAGAAAGAAAGGAAAAGTAGCAATTTGGGGGGTACGAGATTTGACCCTCTGTACTATCCTATTCACCATAGCTTGGATGGTTGGGAGTTTTGCTCCTCACATGGCGTTACAGAGTTACTTCCAATATGCTATTGAGTGTATTGAGCCTCAGGTGTTCAACTAGGCAGATGTTGTGCTTCGCAGTATAAAAAAGCAGTTGACCAAATGTAGACGTGGTGACCTGAAGCAATTCAGGTATGGATCTTTGTTGGTATCCTTCTACCTTGATCGGGTCCCATTACTGAGGCTACAAGTGGAGTGGAATTTAACGGCTCCCAGGGATCCAAGGATGCTGAGATGGTGTTGGCTCATGACCCGGCACGTAGCAGGACCGATCATCAAATATGATGATACTTTCTTTGACTGGCTTCAGCCACAGATGTTGATGGTTGACGACTATGCTTATGCCGGGTTGGATTTATGAGGAGATTCAGATTTAGTACTGCCAGAGGATGCTCAATGGGGGGACCTTGGTAAGAAGTACACATTTTCTTTTTTAAATGTTTTGTGAATTTTTATCATATTCAAATGTTTTTGTTTTATATGTTTGTTCAAAGACTAATACAAAATCATTTATTGATGTCATTGATGTTGGACCTTACAGACCTCTTGGTACTTCTCCCATTCAGTGGCGAGGAGAGGTAGCGGTAGTGCCACAATACGTTGAAGATTATCAGGTTGTGGAACAAAATATTGAGGGTTTGACTGCTGATATTCCAGACATGACTTTGGAAAAGGTTCCACGACGCGATCAACGTCATACTGTAGGAGTGTCAGGGTCCATGAGTCGACTGCTCCGTAGGGTTGATCAGGCACTCGCGTGTTACCGTGAACGTCAGCCATGATGTCACTTTGTAGAAGCTACGGGCTTCAGATTTTGACATTTTGGTCTTCAGACAAACTTTGTAAAAAACTCTTTTGATCATTATATATACAGACGGCTTCTACCGATTTACCTTATATTGTGTGAATATTGATGTGATTGATTTATAAATGATTCAAATGTCTGTTCAATACATAATTAGCCAATGCATCTGTCAATGTATTTAGACATCTAGGAATATGTTGATATTCAATGTGATCAAAATAATGCTCCAAGAGGCGAATTCGCAAATACACCCGTAACAAAGTAGGACTTCGAATAGAGTAGACATTACTTAACTGTAGTACTACAAGATACGAATCATGTCGCACAACCAAATGACGAATTCCGAGCGAGATAGAATCAACCAATAATTCAATAACGACGCTATACTCTGCAATGTTGTTGGTCGCACGGCCAAATCACACACCTCGTAAAGAGACAAGTTCGTTTGTAGGGGCATAAATTTCCCACGCAACGGAAGCAAGGTTCTGAGTACTATGGTTAGCACCATCAGCGAAGCCAATATAGGGTAGCGAAGACTCCGACATCTGGAAATCAAACACAATGTCACATAAGGGTAGAGACCAGATAACGACAAAAACAAGCTAAAGTAACACACAAGAAGTATGATACAATAAAAATACAAGTACCATTGCACATATAATTTTATGCATAGTACTTCTTCAAGTACAACCCATTCCTGGGTTCACTCAAAGGGATACCATCGTAATCTACCAACTCATAAGCTCCTTTTTCCAAAACTTGTTGAACGATATAAGGACCTCACTACATGGGTTCAAATTTCCCAGCTCCTAACATATCTCGTTCTTGTTCATATAGAAGAACAAGATCGCCTTCGGAAAAAATGCGAGGCTTGACATGCTTGTCGTATTGGGCCTTGACACGCTTTTTCTGGGCTTCTATGACTAGGGTGGTGTCACGTCGAGTTTCGTCTAATCGCATAAGATACAATAGATGTTCTTCTTCAGCAGAAGTGTTGGGTAGGAGTTCAACAGCTAGTTTTAAAGAGGGTATCTCGCATTCGATAGGGAGAATAGCTTCCACACCATATACTAACCGAAAAGGTGTAAACCCAGTAGCGGACTTGACGGATGTCCGGTATGCCCACAATGCCGAAAACAACATTGTGTGCCAACTTGTCTTATGAATCCCTATCATTCGTCGGAGCATAGTTATGAGAACTTTGTTAATCACTTCGACTTGGCCATTGGCTTGTGGATAATAGGGTGTTGAGTTATCATGGTGAAGACCCGACTTTTTAGTAAGTTTAGACATCATAAAATTCCTAAAGTGGCTACCGTGATCGGTGACGATAGCTTGGGGAACACCAAAATGAGCTATGAAATGACTAAAAAGAAACAATGTTGTGGTCTTTCCAGTGTTGTCAAATGTCGGCATCGCCTTGACCCATTTCGTAAAGTAATCAACGGCTACAATGATGTAACCATGCTCCCCGACCGAGTGAGGGTGACATGTCATGAAATCGATGCCCCATTTCGCAAAGGCACCAACTGAGACCACAGGATGAAGAGGAGTAGGATGTGATCGAATTTTGTGATTATAGGTCTGGCAGGCATGGCATTTCTGAATGACAATAATGTAGTCATTAAACAAAGAAGGCAAAAAATAACCTGCACGTAAGATATTCTGAGCAGTAGCATACCCATACATATGACCACCACATGCTCTGGAATGGCAATCATTCAGAGCTTTCTCGGCTTCGTCGAACGTTAAGCAACATCGAAAAATAGAGTCAATCCCCCAACAATAAAGAGTATCCCTGAGGATAATATATTGATGAGCTTGATAGCGTATACGACGTCGGTCAGTACTGGACAAAGTTGGCTGGAAAGTCTGGGTTTGGAGATATATAATGATATCCCCATACCAAATATCAATAGTGCTAAGAAGGAAAAGATATTCATTGAGTAATGAATCAACTGCTAAATTTTCCGTTGCAGAATGGGGAAAATCGCATATCAGCTTAGCAAAAACTAAAGACTTCTTAGACTTGGCGCGTTCGTATTCCAAGTCAAACTCCTGGAGTATCACAATCCATTTGGAGTATTTTCCCCCTAGAAATTGGCGTGTCAGAATGTGTTGCATAGGGCTGCAATGGGAAATTACTGTAGTCTTGCGTGAGAGGATATAATGCCGGAAGCATTGGATGGCTTGAACGACAACCAAGGCCAGTTTTTCGACATGTTGATACTTGATTTTAGTTGGCGTGAGACTACGACTCAAGTAGTAAATAAAATGTTCATCATGCGCATCATCCTCTTGGATGAGAACCATGCCAATGGTGTAATCTGAGGCAACAAGGTAAAGGAAATAATCATGACTGTAATCGGGGGGGAGAAGCAGAGCTCGCGTTAGTGACAACTTCAAATCTTCAAAATCATTGTTGGCAATGGTATCCTAGATGAACTCTGAATCCTTTTTTAATAGCCGTGTAAATCCATGAGTGATCTCGGCATACTTTGGGATAAAACGACGAAGAAAGTTTGCTTTCCCCTGCAAACTTTGCAACTGGAAAAGTGTAGAAGGAGGAGGGAGATTAAGAATTGCCTCAACCTTCAATGGATCCACCTGGATCCCTTGACGCAAAATGATAAAACCTAGAAGATGGATGGATTCCACACAGAAAATGCATTTATGAGGATTTAAACGGATCTGGTAGAACCGACAATGAACGAAAATGGCTCGAAGGTGGGTGGGGTGATCGACTATGTGCATAGAATGAGCGTGTAAATCATCCAAATAGGGTTGAATGATATGCTTGATATCATGAAAAGCGTGAGACATAGCGCATTGAAAAGTTGCGCCAGCGTTCTTGAGACCGAAAGGAAGTTTCCTATAGGAAAAAGTACCCCAAGGACAAATAAAAGCAGTCTTATGTTGATCCCGGGGAACGATGTTAATTTGATTATAGCTGGAGAAACCATCCATGAGAGAGAAGATTTCACTTCTGGCACAGTCATCGACAATCTGATTGACAAAAGGGGTAGGAAAGTTGTCTTTTGGACAAGCTTTATTGATATCCCTATAATCAACACAAACACGAATCATACCTTATTTCTTGTCAATCGGGACAAGATTGGAAACCCAGTCTGTGAGAGCCACCAGATAAATAAAGCCGGCTTTCAAAAGTTTCTCGACTTCGAGCTTTATAGTAGCCGCTTTACGTGGGTGAACTAGACGAAGGCATTGCCAGACGGTTTTAGCATCAGGATATGTCTTTATTTCATGTATCACAATTTCAGGGTCGATACCCGGCATTTCTTCGTAGTTCCAGGCGAAGATGTCATGAAACTCTCTGAATAGGGACGTATAGGTGACTATTTCGTCCAGGGAACATGAAGCTCCGATATGGACATTTTCGATGATTCCAGGTTTGATGGATATGTCAATGGGAATCATGGGTGAGATATTACTTAAGTTCCCTTCAGCAAACACATCGAGTGGATACTCAGGAACAATTGAGATGACGACAATGGTCGACGGGGTTGAAATCCGTTAGTAGTTCTCAAGAGTATGTTGCTCCAAAAAAAGGATAGAATGATGATGCCCATTGTCCCAAGGGGTGTCTTCCATGATGGGCATGATCATCTCATCAGTGGGAAAAATAACACGAAAAGGATCGGGAGACAACTCATCAAGAGAAGAGGTAGAAGGTGTCACCGATTGAATGGCCTAATAGGCGGACTCAACCGGACTTAACGACATTTCGTTGCCAAAACGAAGATGATCTCCAGGGTCAGGGACTATCCAGGGGTCGAAAGACGCAGGAAGTTTGTGAGGTGAAGTAGAGATCATATTGATAGAAGCAAGAGACGAGCGTGGAACATCGGGTGGTGGAATAGGAAAAGTACCCATTAACTAGGAGTCCTTTAAAAGGCCTACATCGATGTTCTCATAAGCCAACGGGGTTTTAGCAATAAACGGTACATTTCCAGTACGAGTATCAGAATTGAAGAAGGCGATTTGGTCGACGGTAACAACCTTTCCTTGATGAGGGAAACGTACTACACGAAAAAGGGTCAACACAACGACGCACATGGAATCGATCCAGTTGCGGCCAAGCAGAAGATTATAATCAAGGGGAGCATTAGAGACTTCCACTTCGACTTGGACCATATTACCTTCTAAAGTGATGGGAAACGATGGAAGAACACCATAGGGCTTAAAACCATAGCCATTGAAGGCTTTAAGAGTGTTTTGTGATTCATTTAAGGAAGGAGAGCCAATGGCTTTCCAACAAGCAAAAGACATGACACACGTCGAGGCACCCTCGTCGATAACGGTTCGGCAAATGTTCTTGTCAGAGACAACAACTTGTATCTGGAACGTGAGTTGAGGGGGTAACCTTGGAATGTGATCGTCCAAGTCAAAGACTATTAAATTCGTGTCCGTCGAGTCAATTCCACCAATATCTTTCAACAGTGCCTTCCATTGTGCAGGAAAAGTTTGAAGGACTTCAAGGGCTGACATCGCAGAAGGTGCTTGGGCTAGATCTTCAACAATACTATAGTTCTGGGCCACACGAGCATGAGGATTGAAAGCTGATTTCCAAACGACGCCCTTAGGGGGGGTCGCAGAACTATGTCGAGGCTCGGTTGTTCAAGATGAAGAGGATTGTTGGTAGGTGGAGTTGTGGGAGAGCGTTGTACCAAGGAAGGGGGTAAATCGTCAACCTTCTCCTTAGATGGAGAATAATCTTTGGCTCAAGTCGTGAGTGCAATGTTGTTTTTCTTAGAATCACCAGTACACATCAAAACATAAGAAGTGCTAGAAGATGAGGGTTGGTCATGGATGACCAACTGAGCCTGTTGTTGAGACGGGAAAGGTTGGGACAAGATAGCCGGTGCAGGTGGTTTTGGAGCTCCCTGAAGGAACTTAGTGACCTCGGCACGTTGTGGACAATCCTTCGTGTAGTGATCATCACCACAGATAAGGAAAGGGTATCATGGTTTGCGCTTATCCCGGTCATCAACAGGGGTAGTTTTGGTTTGCTCTGCTTGAGAATTATTTTTCCCTCCTTATTCTTGCCTCTCCCTTTTTTAGATTTGTTTTTACCGGATGGGGTAGATTGAACAAAGTTTACCTCAGAAGTTTTGACGGTGGGAGTGGTAGGACACTGAGCATTTTGAACATTAGAAGAAGCAGATTTAGGGGTTGTGCTTGAAACAAAATGTGATTGGGCTTGGACAGTACCAATCACACCGTCAGCTGCATGCGAGGCAACTGGAGCAGTTGAAGTGCTGGAAGTATTAGGGAGAGGTAATTCAGGTAGTAAATCGTAAAGTGTTCCCATTTGTGAATAAACAAGGTCAAGATATTGAGCACGACTTATAGCCTGCTCTTTCGTGATGACACCACCCATGGAAATGTCCTTACCGATTTCATTCACAAATGATTTTGTAAACCATTCTGCCAGTAACTGATCGGGGAGCTCAAGTTTAATGAGACGTTGTCTCCTTCGCCACTCATGGATGTGATCAGATATATGATTGCCTTTAGTCTGTTTGAAGGAAGTCAAAATCTTGGTTCTTGTGTCATAACATATCGATAACTGGTAATGCGTAAGGAAATCCATAGCTAGGGTGTTGAAATCAAAGAAGAAACCTCGTGGCAATTCGATATACCACTTCGCAACAGAACCGGTAAGGGTTCTTTGAAAAATACTTAAACAAATAGAGTCATCCATTAACGAGTTGGATGAACACCATAGGTGAAAAGTCATAAAGTGATTGTTTGGGTCCTCTCCCACTTTGCTGTTGAATTTAGGAATGTCTGATGGAAGCTTGGCTGGTATAACAGGCCATTGGGGAGAGTGATGAATAGGATCATTTAAAATCCTTGACAAATTCAGAAGATCCAAAGTGGCGAGAAAAGGTAACTATCGATTCACCTGCAGGTACTGGTGGCTTTGGGGAGGAAGCCTTGTCAGCAAACCAGTAGGACCATAAGCAGTCTGCATATAATGTGAAGATCCAGGCATATTCGGTGGTGGTTGGACATGATAGTAGCTCATCGGATTATACCCTAGAACAGGGGCTTGAGTTTGAGCATTCGAACCCCAAATGGGATTGAACAAACTGGGATATGGTTGGCCCATGCTAGGGGGTGTGACTGATGCAGCTGAAAACTGCTGCCCCCCAGTCGATTGAGGAGGATTTTGGATCAACTGATTCCAATACTGGGCCAAATATGGAGGTATGTTTTGCCCATAAGGTGGAGTCGGTCCTCCCATCGAAGGTGGTGTTCCAATTGGATTTTGCCAACTGAGAGGGGGTTGAGTTATACTACCTTGATGAGATTTTCCACTAACCGAAAATTGATAAGTTGGAGTGAATGACGGAATAGCGCCACTAGGATTAGGATTTCCAGTGGAAGACGAAGAAGGTCCTCCAAAAGGAAATTGAGGGAGTGTTGGGACAAAACCGGGAAGAAAGTGCCCAGAAGAGGAAGGACCACTAGGAGAGCCAGATGGAGTTTGCGCAGGAGTAGGAATGGAAGCATTCAATGCACGGTATCCAGGTGGTAGTGTCGAAGAGACGTTGGGCATTCGCGGTGTGTTGATAGGATCAAGAATAACCACAGTGAACCTGGTTGGAACACTCATAGTAGTTGCAAGATGGGCCATTTTGGCAGGTACGATAAAGTGATAAGTGGTAGTCACCGGTGTTGTCTCTGTATCAGAGATTTCAGAAATCACAGGGGGGTTGATCTCAGAAATCACAGGTGAACCTGGACCAAAAAGGTCTCGCCGAAAAACACCTGTAGACCAAAAAGGATCTTGGCCTTCTATACTGGGAAAGGGTCCAGTCGGAGATCAGAATACACAACAATTAAGTCTCCGGAAGAGTCTGCTCGCATAAAACATCTCTCAGAATTGGGGTTAAGTCAAAAGTCCTCTCGAGTATTTGTAATTCGAAAATGTTCTAGAGAGTCAGTGCGTTCCACTTGTGGGGTGGTGACGACTGGGACTTCACTCTGCCAAGGAGAGCCTCCAGGTGTGCTTGTGGGCAAGGGTTGAGAACCTTCCAGATGCTCTGGAGATAAACCTTGCATTCTACATGAACGATGTGGAGGAGCTATTGTAAATGAGTGACAAACTTCACGAAGAAAATCCTATGGTCAAATTCGAGAAACAAACAACACGCGCTAGTAAACAAAATCTAGGAAGCAACACCAAGAAAACAAGACCTTCTGATTCCGAAGCCACTAGTTGGTGATGAAATCCAACATCGCAACAACGAGACGAGAAGGGGTGGGGCTAGGGTGGAAAAGTTATGCTGACGACCTGCTTAACGAACTTACACCCTGGTGCAAGTTCCTACACATAATCGTGGGTATACCCTCCAAGGAGCCCGAGTGAGTTTGATCAACATCAATTCCAGGTACCGTGAAGACTTTCCCCTCCACAGTCACCTTGGGTAAGAACCTAGAGAGATAGGCCACTAAGGTCACCACCAACAATAATCAAGCATGGGGGGACAGTCGACAGTTCAATCCACACGCAAGGGCAGGGTATCTAGCTCGAAATCAACTCAAAAGGCTTCCACTCATCATTTTGGGTATACCTCCGAGTGATCCCTGTAATACGTGCAATCTCTACACTGATATCAGCAAAGTAGGGTGAGTAACTCTGCCAATATCAATGCAACCTCATGTTTGACCCTTGTGTGAGAAGGGCTTCCCAGGACAGGATGTTGCAAATGGAATTTAACACTCCCTAACACAAGATGCTATTGTTTGTTTTGTGCTTTTGGAGAGTGTATCTCTCTTCCTACTCCAAAGCGCTATCCTAGCTAAATGTTGGTGTAATAGAGCCCTAGAAAAGAGTTACTAGATAAATTTTATGATTACGCAGTGTTATTAAGAGCTATTGTTTACTCAAAGGAAACAAAAGTGAAACTTATGTTGTATGACTCTGACCCAACAATGCAAGGATGAGAATGAAATGTATCACTTTTCGTTCAATGAATCCTATGTATGGGAGAGAGAGAAAGTTTTCCAGATCAACCTTGAACTACAATGCAAAATTTCCTTTAAAATGCAAATGCAACAAATCACGCATCAAATGACAATTCACTATTTGTGTCTTTTTCAATAATTTCAACAATTTGATTTTCAAAGTTTTTGAAGACAAAAAACAATTTTTTGA
Organism: Picea engelmannii; assembly: GCA_009831015.1. NCBI lineage: Eukaryota > Viridiplantae > Streptophyta > Pinopsida > Pinales > Pinaceae > Picea > Picea engelmannii. The sequence goes on from ML846182.1 coordinate 33,450, forward strand.
AAGAAAAACTCTTGTTCACTTTTCAAAAAGGACCCTCAGAAAATAAAAAATGTGTTGGTTGTGGAGCATGATTATCTTCCTGATTTATAGGTCTTTTACTTTCAGCCGTGTTTATACCCCATGAAGTATTTACACCCCAGAAGTATGTACACTCTTCCACGCGGGGGAGTGCAGAGGGGGGGTACCCCATCTGCGGGGTCCGAGGGGCCTATCCCCTCGGCTGGGGGCAAGTGGGCCTCCAGTGGGGGTTTGGGGGTGAAGCTCCCGAAGCAAAAATTGCCTTATAAAAGTATATTGTAATTTCATTGTAAATCTGAACCGTTCATTATAAGGTCGCAGATCTAACAGTAGAGATTATGTTAGGGTTTTTTTCCCTAGAAGGCAACCCTCTTTTATGAGGGAAATG
>ML846182.1:63033-77790 GCA_009831015.1 Picea engelmannii
ACCCATAAGTGGACCCCTGCTGACCGCCATGATGCACCCAACTGTTCAACCTAGTTCTGGAAACGACTCTACCACTACTTACACCCTAAGAACTAGTGAAATCGCCATGCCTTCCTATGTACCTTATGGATCATTACCACAACATAATCCGTACTTCCCATTTCCTGGTCCTCCCCAGCCCATTGTTTCTCCACAAGGACAACCACACGTTGGGGTTAATTTTTTTCAACCCTCTCCCATTCAACAATATCAAAATTTTGAACAACTGAATACGGTTAATCCGGCCCATCAGTCGAATAATGCCAAAAATAAAGGAAAAAACCGAAACAATAATAATCCAGGATTAGTAGGGAACCAAAACCATCCCCAACAGAACCAACCTGCTGGGGGAAACCAAAATCAGGGGAACCAGAACCCCCAAGAGGTAAATAACAACAAACGCCCAGGGAAGAACAACAAAAACCTTCAGAAAAACTTCCCATGTTCCCTTTGTGGTGAGTATGGCCATTATACTTACCATTGCCCTCAAATTGTTGATTTTAAATGGATGAAAGAATCTGAAAATGGACCACGTCCCCCAACACCACCTGGCCCCCAACATGCCCCACAACAATATGTACAAAAACCACCCCCCACCGTACTACAAAACCCAATCCCCCACCAAGGGGTGATGAACAATCAACATGAGATACATCCTTCCCCACCCCAGATGGGACAATATCCAAATCTTGGAAATCCTGTGGATCGCACTATCCTCCTCACTAGTGAGAAATAATTTCTTCTACAAACATGCATTCATCAATACAAAGCACCCCCTGAATATTCTCCCACCACCATGGAAGTGCCTTGAGTCACAAATGGACCACCTTTGATGATTCTACACCCTAATACTGAAACATCCCTTCGTATTGCTTGCATTCTATTGCGAAGAAATGTCAACAACCCTCAGGCTAGGGTGGACCACAATTAAAGCCTGGTCAATGACTTAGCATAGTCTCTTGCTGCCATGTCGATCTTAGAAGTCCTTCAAACCTATCCTACTCAATGGAAATCATTACTTTCCTCCCTGGGGGTAGTCAACCCTGTTGATACAAGACTCATCACCTTCGATCTTGATGGCAGGGAATCCCATCTCCTCTCTCTGGTAGCTTTCCAGATACCGGTTAAAATTTGAAACATCATAGTTCATAGCTGCATCATTGATGAAGGTGCATCCACATGCATCATGTCCAAATCCGTATGGTAGAAACTTAGCTCCCCTGAGATCATACCATCTACCATCACTTTGAGAGATTACGATGGACGACCATCCTCTCTCGAAGGGATCTTTCCAAATGTCCCCGTTGAACTTGGGGGCAAGGCAATCCTTATTGACATTGAAGTTATCGATGCTCCACTCGATTACAACATTTTGTTTGGGTGTAGCTACATGTATTTGATGAAGGTTGTGGCCTCTTCCATGTTTCGCACAATGATGTTCTCCCTCAATGGGAAGATCATCACTATCGACCAAGTGCCACATTACGAGCCTTGTTGGATTACTGAGAGGGGGCCATAAATCAATAATAGTGTAATTATAATCCTTTCTCTTCAAATGTTATATCAATGTAGAATTATTATCCAATAATGAGAAACAAGAAATAAACAATCACACACATACATAGCACACTAGTGTTTTACGTGGAAACCCAAATTGGGAGAAAACCACATAATGCTTTTTATTATATGACTTGAAGAATTACATTCATTGGAAGCACCAACTTCCTTTGTTTTCCAGCTACACCTGGAAGGAGGCTCCAACCTCCTGGTTTCTCAGGCTATAACTTGAGGGAATATCCAACTCCCTAATTCTCTAGCTACAGCCAGAAGGAGGCTACAACCCCCTATGTTCTTTGGCTACAACCACCTATCCTTTCCCTATCCAACCACCCTGAAGTAGAATTAGAATACAATAGATACAATAGATATAGTAGAATCAAACCGTACCTGAACTTAACATGTATCTACAAAAATACAATAGATACGCGACCTGTAGTGATGCAACTCGCATATGTACACACCCTCTCTATTATTCATCCCATGTATGCCTTTTGAAACTAGGGTTTCCTTTCTCTTGAAAACTTTTGACCCTCTGTAACTTCTTTCACATAGATCTGTAACCTGTTACTGTATTCAGACTATAACTGTACCCTATGCATGCATCCTCATACATAGCCTCTACTCAAGGAAAGTATGTCTCTCTCTAGTCATGTGCCATATAGGTATGTGTAATCATGAACAAGTATAATATTCCTCACATGATCTTAGTCATCAAACCCTTTATAACATTCAATTTCTCAATACATCAATAAATACAAGATCTCATCCATGTACCATAAAAACTCTTAGCCATATGCCAAGAAATACAAGATGTTCCTCAACAAGAAGTATCAATGATAAATATACTAGCATTGTATTTTTGTAGATTTGACTTATAAAAAATATCCCATGTAGCCACTAGTCTCTCTAGGGAGAATCCTCAAATATCCATTTCCATTCCTCATGCATACATCAAAATCCAACTATTCATAGAAATAAGACATACCTTTTGAACCAATGGATGGATCTGATGTATTTGAGCACTCTAGACCTTCTTGGGAGCTTGATCTCAGAATCTATAACCTTTTCACCTTCATCTTCTCAAGTTTCATGGATTTATCAACATGTACTCACCCTATACACAGTCAGGCCACGTACATACTCACCCTATACACAGCTAGCCTACATATACCTTCAATGTATACGCACCCTATACACAGACATCTCGCGTATGCCTCAAAAAATAGGGTTTTCTATGAATCCTAGAATTTCTCCATCAACCCTTCATGCTACCTCAGACGTTCGCCACTTTAGATGTATCCACAAGTATTTACAAGAAGATTTAAACAAGAAAATAGATATAAAAAATGTACAAGTGTGTTCTTAATGAGTGAGCTTTGCCTCTTATTTATATCTTCATGTAGCATTACACTTTCATTATTTTAGGGCTTCTTCATTTAAAATAAATTCTTTTGCAAAGCACTTTGACCCTTGGGGGCTTCTATAAGACTCATGAGGGGTTCTCCAACTTCATATGGTCATAACTCTCTAACCGTGAGGAGTTATGTGACATTCCACATACCACCAGAAATGGCATGACAAACACTATCCATCTAGTATAGTTTAACTGACAAATTCACTCTCCTTCATCTCATTATTCCACAATTAAGTATGGGTTCTCTCACTCTACAAAGTGTCTTCCCGTGAGGTTTTTCACCATAAGGGGACCACTTTAGAGTTCATCCATATTTACTTCTTATCAACCATGAAAAAAAAATAATGAGTCATCTTTACATAAAAAAATCTTGGGTCCATTACCCAAACCTTTGTTCTATGGGGCTTTCTTCAAGGGTTGAAATCAATGACAACCAACCTTAATCAACAATCTCCCCCTTTGGCATTGATGGAAACACTCTGATGAAAAACTAAAATCATATCACTCATGCTCCCCCCATAACCATGCCTCTGTCCTCTGCATCTGATAAATATGCTCCCCCTAGAACCATGCCTCTGTCCTCTGCATCTGATAAATCTGCTCCCCCTAGAACCATGCCTCTATCCTCTGCATATGATAAATCTTCTCCCCCTGGAACCATGCCTCTGTCCTCTTCATCTGATAGATCTCTCCCCCTTTGTCTTCAATGGCAAAGGTATCTTTCCATCTCGGGCTGCTCCCCTTAACTGAACTGTCCTCTTGTGGTGCTTCCTCGTGTAAATCTAAGACATATAAGATAAGCATTCAAAAAGAATTCATTTTGGAGTAGAAATAACTGCAAGGCTTTGGCAAAGATATTCAAAGGCTTCCTCTGGAAGTGGTTTTGTAAATATATTTGCCACTTGTTTTTTTTTTCCCACATACTCAACTTTGATATTCTTTTATGCAACCTGCTCCCATAGAAAATGATACTTGATTGGAATGTTCTTCATCTTGGAGTGCATCACCGGGTTTTTTGAGGTACTGATGGCACTTGTATTATCACAATAGATATGAATGGGATCATCATACTGAACCTGTATATATGTTAGAGTTTGTTTCATCCAAAGAACCTGTGTACAACATGATGCTGCTGCAATATACTCTGCCTCGACTGTAGATAAACATACTGATGATTGTTTCTTTCTTAGCCATAATACTAAACACTCACCCAAGTAGAACATTTCTCCACTGGTGCTTCATTGATCATCAATATAACCTGCCCAATCTGCTTATGTGTAGGGAATAAGTGATAGATCCATTCCTTTTGGATACCATAATCCAAACTCTTTTGTTCCTTTGAGATATCTGAAAATCCTCTTCACTGCTAATACATGTGATTCCTTTGGTGCTGCTTGAAATAGTGCCACTTGTCCAACTGCCTACATTACATCTGGTTTGGATGTTGTCACATATAGTAGGCTGCCAATCATTGACCTGTATTGCCTCTGATATTTAGACTTTGAATCATCATTTTTTCTCAACTTGCAACTGGTTTGCATGGGAGTGATAGCTGGTTTTCAATCTTCCATTCCAAACTTCTTTAGCATTTATTTGATATACTTGGTTTGAGAAATAAAAATTCCTTGGTTGCTTTGACATATCTGAAGTCCCAGAAAGAAAGATAGTTCTCCAAGTAATGACATTTCAAATTCATTTTGCATATCTTTTGCAAATTTCTGGCTTAACCTGTCATCATCACTACCAAAAATAATATCATCAACATAAACTTCAATTAAGAAAATATTACCTTGACTTACCTTGATGTAGAGGTTGATGTCTACACTTCCTTTTCTGAACCCTTCATGTTGCATATACTTATCCAGTCTAGAGTACCATGCTCTAGGAGCCTGTTTTAGACCATACAAGGCCTTCTTTAATTTACACACATAATCTATGTTCTCTGACAACTGAAATCCTTCTGGTTGTTCAATGTAGACTTCTTCTTCAATTTCCCCATTCAGAAAAGCTAATTTTACATCCATCTGATATGCTTTAACATTTTTAGAGCATGCATAAGCTAAAAGCAAACAGATTTCTTCCATTCTGGTAACTGGGGAAAATGTCTCTTCAAAGTTGATTCCTTCAATCTGTGCATATCCTTTACATACCAATCTAGCTTTGTTCCTTGTCACCTGTTCATATTCATTCAATTTATTCCTGAAAACCCATTTTGTGCCGATCATATTCTTATTCTTTGGTCTTGGAACCAATTCCCAAGTGTCATTTTTTTCTATTTGATCCAATTCTTCATCCATGGCCTTATTCCAAAATTCATCCTTCCTGGATTCTTCAAAACAATTTGGTTCAATTGTAGATAAGAGTGCCAAGTGTGTTTTTTCTGGTGAATGGATTTTTCTTCTAGTCTCAACTCCTACATCTTTGTTCTCAATAATTTGATCTGAAGGAGGATTCTTCTGTACTCATTTACTAGGTGTCTTTGGAGACACTTGTTGAACTTGCTCTTCTACTTCTGTCGGATCCTCTTCATCTTCCTCTTCTACTTATTTTTCATTTTCTTCTTTGAAAAGTTGTTCCATTGATTTTTTTTTTTTTCCTTTGATTATGATCTTCTTGTTTCATCAATTGTTACATTGATGCTTTCCACAAATTTGTTTAATCTTATATTGTAACACTTGTATACTTTCCTTATAATTGAGTAACCAAAAAGTATTCGTTTGTCCACACGAGAGTCAAAATTTCCCATTCTTCCATCTTCTCTTTTGATGCAGCATTTGCTTCCAAAAACTCCGAAGTGCTTCACATTTGCTGGTCTTCCTTTCCATAGCTCGTAGGGAGTTTTATCAGTGTTGTTTATGAGAATTAATCTGTTTTGAATGTGAACTGTTGTATGCACTTCATGTGTCCAAAATATATTTGTCAATTTGGAATCCGTTATCATTGTTCGAGCCATTTCCTATATTGTCCTATTCTTTCTTTCAACAACTCCATTCTGTTGAGGTGTCCTAGCAATGAAGAATTGCCTTTTTATTCCATGACTGCTATAGTAGTCCATAAATTACTTTGAAGTGAAATCTCCTCCATTATCATATCTCAGGCATTTGATTCTTGAATCCATCTCATTTTCAACCATTTCCTTGTATATCTTGAAGTTTTCAAAATCTTCTGAATTGTTCTTGAGAAAGCAAATTGTAGTCATTCTTGTATAATAATCAACTAATAACATAAAGTATCTCTCACATTCTAAGACATTTTTTGTAGTTGGTCCAACTAGATCAGTGTGCACAATTTCCAGTGGTCTTGTTGTTGAATATTCCTTTCATTTGAACTTGGTCTTTGTTTTCTTTCCTTGTTGACAATGCTTGCATAAAGTGTTGGTTGGTTTCTTGATCTGGGAAATTTGTTTGACTACTTCTCTTTTGCTGAATTTGAAAGGGTTATAAAAATGCATGTGACCCATTCTTCTGTGCCATAGCCAACTTTCATCTTCCTTTCCTAGACAACATTTTTCATTTCCAATTTCACTTAACATATATATGTTGTTTGAAGTTCTTGCAGCTGTACTGACCAATTTCCCTGAACCTTCTTTTCTTATCTCACACTTTTGTGAATCAAAAGTAACTTTATGACCTTGGTCACACATTTGAATCACACTTAGAAGATTATGTTTCATATCTTCTACCAGTGGAATGTTTTATGCCTTTTCATTCTTGTTCCCAATTCAGACTGTGCCTTCTCCAATGATTTTGGATGAATTATCATTTCCGAAGGAGACTGATCCATTTCTTACCTTTCGTAATGTAATAAATTTGTCTTTATCACCTGTCATGTGTTTTGAACACCCATTGTCAACATACCAACCGTGTTTCTTCTGCTTAGCTTGTAGAGCAATTGTGCATTCTTCATTGCTATATTGATCTTTCTTTCTTATCCATGTCATTTTCTGAGGTTCTTGTCTATGACTGTTGTTATTCTGTTGAGTTTCTTTAGGAGGGACTGCCATTCTACAATCTTTGGCCATGTGTCCAAAGTTGTTACATTTGTAACATTCCACTTTAGTGCTCAAGGATTCAAACCTGTTGTAAATTATTCTTTGTGTTTCACTAGGTCTTCTTGAATAACCCCTTTGTGTATGACTCTCAAAGTTGTTATTGTTTCTATTGTTAGCTCTGCAATTTACAACTTTATGTCCAAATTTATTACATGCATAACATAAACCAAAAAATATAGTTTGATACTTGGGATTTGAAGATATTCTAAAAGGAGGTGCTCTTATGAATCCTTATTCTTCTCAAGGCCTATCTATCTGTTGTTGATTCTGAAATCTGAATCTTCTTGGTGGAGGAGTGTCCCTGCAATCTTCCTATCCCCTTTGATTGTTTCTGCATATCTTTTTTTATTTGTGTCTTGCTTTGTTGCTTTGGAGATTGATCCCTTTTCTGTTTGATTGTATCCAAGACCAGACTTGTCAGTATGAGATTTTTGACTTCTGATAATGTCATCCAAAACTTTTTATCTATTCTGCATATTTTTCTTTTGAATATCCTTTCTTGATGTGATAATCTCTTCTTCCAAGTTTTTGATGATCCTGTCCTTTTCTTCTATATGTTCTTTGAGTGCTTCTTCAATTCTTTTATCTTCTTCTATTTGAACTTTCAATTTTGTGATCATTTTTTCTAGTTCTTGAGTGTCTTCCTTTTTGTCTAGTTATGCTTGTAGTTTCTTGTTATTCTTTGTTTCTCTTCTGATAACTTCTATGGCACAAATTAATTCTTCTCGAAAGTCAAATTCTCCCTCTTCAATTTCTTCTTCGACTTCTTCTTCAACTTCTTCATATTCTTCTTCAGAGTATTCTTTGTCAGAGTCTTTTACTGCCATGAATAGAACTCTTCCCATCTCACTGTCACTGGCTTCATCTTCATCTGATGATGAGATGTCTTCTTTGATGCATAATCTTTTCTTGAAATATTTCTTTGTAGTTCTTTTGCCTTTATATGTGTGTTTGCCTTTTGAGTAACCTTCATCATTTCTCTTTTTATTATGAGGACACTTGTTACCAAAATGACCAATACCATCACAATTAAAACAAATCAAAGGAATCTTACCTCTATACCTATGGTTGGTTCCCTTGTTCAGTATTTTGATGAAGTTGACCACTTCTTCATCATCTTTAGAGATGTCGTTATTGCTGCTATATTCTTCTTGTTTCTTTTTCTTTTGCTTTGATCTTTTGGATGATTTGAAGGCTGCTTCTTTTACATCTGGATTTTCCTGTTCAGTTCTCATCTCACATGCTGTGAAGCTTCCATGCAGTCCATCCATGCTTATTGAGTTTAGATCCGATCTTTTTTCTAGTGATGATATATTAGGGTTGAATCTCATAGGAAGAGATCTTAGTACCTTTTGAACAATTACAGATTCTTCAATTTCTTCTCCCAATCCTATGATTGCATTCACTGTTTCATCGAATTGTAAGAAGTAGGCTACGATATCTTCATCTTCCTTCATTTTTATTTGTTCGAATTGACCTCTGTAAGTTTGAAGCTTTGTTACTTTGAATTTTGAATCTCCTTCATAAATATTTCAAATCTTGTCCCAAATCTGTTTAGCAAATTTACAATGTACAACTTTGGTGAATACCGTATCACTGAGACCATTCAAAAGTGCATTTTTGGCTTTGGAATTATTCTCACCGAGTTTCACTGCTTTTTCATTTTTTGGTGGAACTGCTGGTGATGTGTATCCATCTACAATTGATTGCCAAACTTGAAATTCTTATGCCTGTATATATGTCTTCATCCTTATACTCCAAAAATCATACCTCTATCCATCAAACTATGGTATTCCATTTTTATATGAGTTGGTACTCTCCATGATCTACCATTCAGTGGTTAAACTGATTTCTGAAGGAACCTTATCTAATACCAATTGTTGGATTACTGAGAGGGGGGGTGAATATGTAATAGCGTAATTATAATCCTTTTTCTTCAAATGTTATATAAATGTAGAATTATTATCCAATAATGAGAAATAATAAATAAACAATCACACACATACACAGTACACCAGTGTTCTACGTGGAAACCCAAATCAGGAGAAAACCTCAGAATGATTTTTCTTATATGTCTTGAATAATTACATTCATTGGAAGCACCAACTTCCTTTGTTTTCCAGTTGCAACTAGAAGGAGGCTCCAACCCCCTGGTTTCTCAGGATACAACCTAAGGGAAGTTCCAAATCCCCAATTCTCTGGCTACAACTAGAAGGAGGCTACAACCCCCTATGTTCTTTGGCTACAACTAGAAGGTGGCTACAACCACCTATCCTTTCCCTGTCCAACCGCCCTACAGTAGAAGTAGAATGATGGAACCACTGTCAACCTGTCACTGTGAGATATACTGTTGTACAACTATATCAACCTGTACCACTGCCCTGTATCCAATCTGTACAACTAACCTGTAATAAAAATGTACCTGAAATGAACATGTATCTACAAAAATACAACAGATACGCGACCTGTAGTGATGCATCCCACGTATGTATTCACCTTATATGTTATGCAGCCCACATATGCCTTCTGAAACTAGGTTTTCCTTTCACTTGAAAAATTTTGAACCTTTGTAACTTATTTCACATAGATCTATAACCTGTCACTATATCTAGACTGTAATTGTACCCTGTGCATGCATCCTCATACATAACCTCTACTCAAGGCAAGTATGTCTCTCTCTAGTCATGTGCCATATAGGTATGTGTAATCATGAAAAAGTATAATATTCCTCACATGATCATAGTCATCAACCCCTTTCTGATATTCAATTTCTCAATACATCAATAAATACAAGATCTCAACCATGTACCATAAAAACTCTTAACCATATGCCAAGAAATATAAGATGTGCCTCAATAAGAAGTATCAATGAAAAATATACCAGCACTGTATTTCTGTAGATCTGACTTATACAAAAGATCCCATGTAGCCACTAATCTCTCTAGGGAGAATCCTCAAATCTCCATTGCCATTCCTCATGCATACATCAAAATCCAACTATTCATAGAAATAAGACATACCTTTTGAACCAATGGATGGATCTGTTGTATTTGAGCACTCTGGACCTTCTTGGGAGCTTGATCTTAGAATCTATAACCTCTGCACCTTCATCTTCTCAAGTTTCATGGCTTTATCAACATGTACTCACCCTATACATAGTCAACCCATGTACATAGCCACCCTATACATAGCCAACCCATGTATACCTTCAATGTCTACACACCCTATACATAGACAACTCATGTATGCCTCAGAAAATAGGGTTTTCTATGAATCCTAGAATTTCGCCATCAACCCTTCGTGCTACCTCATATGTTCACCACTTCAGATGTATCCACAAGTATTTACAAGAAGCTTTAAACAAGAAAATAGATATAAAAAATGTACAAGTGTGTTCTTAATGAGTGAGCTTTGCCTCTTATTTATATCTTCATGTAGCATTACACTTTCCTTATTTTAGGGCTTCTTCATTTAAAATAAATTCTTTTACAAAGAACTTTGACCCTTCGGGGATTCTATAAGACTCACGAGGGGTTCTCCAACTTCATATGGTCATAACTCTCTAACCATGAGGATTTATGTGATGTTCCACATACCACCAGAAATGACATGACAAGCACTATCCATCTAGTATAGTTTCACTAACAAATTCACTGTCCTTCATCTCATTATTCCACAATTAAGCATGGGTTCTCTCACTCCACAAAGCATCTTCCCATGAGGGCTTTCACCATAAGGGGACCACTTTGGATTTCATCCATATTTACTTCTTATCAACCATGACAAAAAAATAATGAGTCATCTTTACATCAAACAATTTTGGGTCCATTACCCAAACCTTTGTGCTACAGGGATTTATTCAAGGGTTGACATCAATGAAAACCAACCTTAATCAACAATATCCCCCTTTGGCATTGATGGAAACACTCTAATGAAAAACTGAAATCATATCACTCATGCTCCCCTTGGAACCATGCCTTTGTCCTCTGCATCTGATAAATATACTCCTCCTGGAACCATGCCTCTATCCTCTGCATTTGATAAATTTGCTCCCCCTGGAACCATGCCTCTGTCCTCTGCATCTAATAGATCTCTCCCCCTTTGTCATCAATGGAAAAAATATCTTTCCATCTGGGGCTGCTCCCCATGTCTGAACTGTCCTATTGTGGTGCTCCTCATGTAAATCTAAGACATTTAAGATAAGAATTCAAAAATCATTACAAAAGCATTCATTTTGGAGTAGAAATAACTCCAAGTCTTTGGAAAATATATTCAAAGGATTCCCGTGGAAGTGGTTTTGTAAATATATCTGCCACTTGTTCTTTTTTTTCCACATACTCAACTCTGAGATTTTTTTTTGCAACCTGCTCCCGTAGAAAATGATACTTGATTGGAATGTGCTTCGTCTTGGAGTGCATCACCGGGTTTTTCGAGATACTAATGGCACTTGTATTATCACAATAGATATGAATGGGCTCATCATACTCAACCTGTATATATGTCAAATTTTGTTTCATCCAAAGAACTTGTGTACAACATGATGCTGCTGCAATATACTCTGCCTCGGTTGTAGATAAAGATGTTGATGATTGTTTCTTGCTTAGCCATGATACTAAACACTCACCCAAGTAGAATGCTTCTCCATTGGTTCTTCGTTGATCATCAATACTGTTGGAAAATGTTTAACAGGTAGCATATGCTTGTCATTGATGGCAAGTACAACAGTGAAGATGGCAGGATCAGAGTGTGCATCGACGGAAAAACAGGAACAACGTAAGCTCAGGAGGAATTAGCACAGAGTCAAATGCAGTGCGTAGGTGTGCACCAGGGATGAGGTTAACTCATGACTAAAGCTCAAGGGAGATAGCGTACTTAGGATCATAGGTGGATCAAAGGTCGAGGCCTTTGACACTTAGAAATTATTCCAAGTAAGAAGGATGGATAAGCTTGGAAGAGAGGCGTCGGTGATCATTGGATCCCATCCCGAATTCCCGATGACTGTCAGATCTCAATGTAGAAAAGAGGAGTGTGCAGATATGGAGGACAGATCTTGAGTGTTAGATCCAAGCATAGGGTCCGACCACCGTTGGATCGAGGAGAACCTGCACGCTCTTTAAAAGTGCAAGGAGTAGAGGGCTCACAAATCCTGAAAGTAGGAGGACCATCCATCTCAGGGGGTTATGTGGACCGTTGATCCAACTCTCTATCGGAGTTTTGAGGATCGCGTGTTGGAAATGTCAAAGAAACAATGCAATAGGAATCCTAATTTTGCGATATGCAAAATCGCGACGTAATCTGAGCCATCAAATCAAGATCACATCTGAACCGTTGATCCGACTCCCTATCAGATTTTCTAGGATCGAGAGTTAGACATATCAAAAACTATTGACATCAAAAATCCCGATATCGTGATATGTGAAATCGCGATGTAATCTGAGCCGTCAGATTAAGGTTGAATCTAGACTGTTGATTCCAGTCCTTGTCGAAGTTTCGGAGATCGAGAGTTGGACATGTCAAAGATTATTAACATCAGGAACCCCGAAATCGCGATGTGTGAAATCCCGACTGAATCTGAACCATCAGATCAAGATGTGATCTAGATCATTGACCTGAATCACGTCAGTAGACCATGTCAGCTAAGAACATGTGGCATAACCAGGTAATGACAAGTGTCAGGCTGATTCAACACTTCAGGCACATGTAAGTCACGAATCAAAGTGACACGTGGCAGTAATCAACACATGTCAATCCACGTGTGACGTCAACAGGATTACTCCACTTTGGAGTTTCAGAAATCGAGAGATAGAGATGACAAGAACTCCTACCACAGGAGTCATGAAATCGTGAAAGCACCTTATGCATAAGGCTGTGGTCACAGCCCTTGGTCACATCAGCGAGAGATGGACAGATGTTAGAGGACAAGGAGGAGCTAAAGGGAATGAGCCTTGGCGCATGGTCAGGTGGGGAGGAGAATGATACAAAAGGTGACACGACAGGAATGTGGCCCTTCCTCGATACCCCAACATTCCGGACCCCCCCCATGTATTAAAGGCAGAAAGGAAAGGGGGGTCTGGAATCGCTTGAGCGTCGTTGATCTAGGTGCTTTAATCCTGACCACTTGAGAGATGCACGCCCAATTCCGGACCCCCCCCCCCTCCGCTTAAAGATAGAATGGCAAGGGGGCTCTGGAATCGAATCTCGACCATAGATCTGGGAGCACAAATTCTGGCCGTCCATATTTTCTCGCTGCATATCCAACGGTGCATATGAATGTGAACAAGATCAGAGGGTGACTGTAGCACGACATAGTAGAACTACCAGAAACCAGTGATGTCATCTGCTAGAGAATTTGAAGAGACCTCTATGTGATCACTAGAGGAGAAGAAGAGTCTCCAAGCTTCGTCCAATAAAGGAAGACTATTCTTAGAAGGGATTGATATATGGATGGGCATTGAGGCCTGTAACTGAAACAGAGAAGGTGAGATCGATTTTCACAGAGAAGACGAAGAGTCTCAATTGGCAGAGAGGCTGAGGAATCTCAGTATAACATACAATGATGCTGGACACGCGGGGTGAATCACCAGAGAATTTGAAGAGTCACGATGATGATCAGACCGAGCACTCGAGAGGTGGAGGATAACGACGCAGAGTCATCATGCAGAGGCATTGCAAACATTGCATGCATAAGGTGGACATAAGCTATAAATACACGGTATAGAGAAGAGATGGTGTTGCTGTGGCTATTGGAGTTTGTTGTGGTTGTTGTTGGTGAAAGTAATTCATATGTGAAGAAGGAGGAGAGTGCAACAACTGAATAGAATAGAAGAGGAACTGTGTAGTGAATGGACATGGTGCACAGAGCATAAAAAGTGGAAGAACAAACAACGTAAGTGAAGTGTGCAGAAAGGAAATGAGGCAGACAGATCAACGAAATGCAGCAGAACAATGATAAGTCTGGTAAGCCATTGTTGAACATCATATCACTGTAATAAGTTTCAATAGCAAAGATTTATATTTCAGGGTGGTTGGGAGGAGCTAGGGAGGATTGGTGTCCTCAAAGGTTCAAGTGGGTGCTTGAACACAGGGAGTTGGTGCTTCCTTCTAGTTGGTGCTAGAGAAACTAGGGAGTTGGTGCTTCCTTCTAGTTGGTGCTAGAGAAACCAGGGAGTTGGTGCTTCCTTCTAGTGGGTGCTAGAGAAAACAGAGAGTTGGTGCATTCAACAAGTTGCATCTTGCAAAATTGAGGTTGTAGCCTCATTATGATTTGGTTCTCATATGTATGATACTATCAAGAATGTAACTATTACATATCATATAAAGAAATAGAGGTTTTTACCCAGCATAGGTTTCCTCGGGAAATATCTGTCTCTGTGTTTCTCATATATGTGAATGATGCTAAAAGTGCCATTTTTTATTTCCTTGCATTATTGTGATCATCAGTCAGTATCTCAGCAAAGAGCCTAAAAGAACCATAATTGTTTAAGCATGGTAACAACTGATTCACCCCCCCTCTCAGTTGTGCAACAATTGGTATCAGAGCCGCCCCCTTGTATCTAAGGGTAGATCCTAGATCTTAAACATGTCAAGCCATGAAGGAAATTCAACCAATAAGGCCCCTCTGTTCAATGGAACAAACTTTGCCTTCTGGAAAGTTAGAATGAGAACCTACATAATGGCTTTAGGTGCAGATGTC
>ML846182.1:94551-120964 GCA_009831015.1 Picea engelmannii
CTCATGCATGTACTAATAATCAATAACTATCATCCTTTAGTAATTTAGGTATGCATCCAATCCAATCAATAAGACTAGTCTTTTATAAAAGACAACAACCAATCAATTGTTTGAGAAATCCTTTAATTACAATTATCTGGTTCAACAATTTTATTTAGACAACTGTGGTTTAGTTACATAATTATGAATATTCATATATACACATTTTTTTTTCTTTTTAGAAGGGAAAACATTAAACTTCACCATCAGACAAATCTCCGTACTTTCTCGACTATTTCTACTCATCCTTCCTCCCTAACTTACTTCCATCTCCATTCCTATCCTTCCTCTACTGGACTATCTTGGAGCGTCAACTATATTGACCTAACTCCAAATAGAACCCGTAAGCAGAAGTGTCACTATATCGACCAAGCTTCCCCAGCAGGAAATTGACAACCATCATCACATGTCTTGGGGAGCGTGAACTAAAACCATCCTCCCATGACTTCAGGTTTTGGAGGATACACGGTGGGAAATGCCTCCACCCCTCCTAATCATAACTAGGGTCCACATCCTACAATGGAATATACAGTGGCACCATGTTGCTAGGAGTTTTGTCATCGTTTATTCGGTTTTGGGCAGTCTCATCACCTGAAATCCTGCACTGGTCCACATATCATAGCAATGCATCCAAACCAATATAATTTCACATACATATATTCATACCATAATGTTTCTCATCTAGTGGTCATGACATTCACTTTCATCGTTATTACGTTGGCTATTTCATAGCCCATAACCTGCAGATTAGTCTGTAACACAACTCATACATTTCTATGCATTATCATAATGTAATTGCATACAATCATCATTTATATTTGGTATTTTTGTATCAACAACTTAACATCAAAGTTTTCCAGTTAGAAATAGATCTCATAATATCCCATAATTCAATTTCAACACCCATTCATAATATTATCATTTACCAAAATAGATTGCATCATATCCAACATCATTCTAATAGCTTTTAAACATTCATAAAAAAAAATTCATTCTCACAATATGTCACATCATATACATCATCATCAATAACATTTAAACATTCATAAAATTTACATTCACATAGTAGATCACATTATATACATCATCATCGATAACATTTAAGCATTCATAAATGTTCATACATCTTAAATTTTCACTCTGAATAGAAAATAAAGTATATAGGCCTCAAGTAATCATGTCTGTCTAAGTCAAAAGGTGGTGTTACATACACCCAACCTTCGAGAAACATATTCTCGAGGTGGTCAAAAAAAGTGAGGGATAGTCTCATCGTAGTGTCTCGGTGTCTTCCCAAGTAGCAGATCCTGGACTATACTTGTCCCACTGGACCTTAAATTGGTCTACCAGATGGTTCCTGAGCTATCAGACTCTACGATCCAATATGCGTAATGGTTCTACCATGAGAGTTCCCACGTCCGATACCTACAATTCCTTCCAATTTAGTTTATGTGATTCATCAGCAACATAATGACGTAAAATAGATACATGAAAAACATTATGAGTTTTATGCAAGTGGGGTGGCAGTATGAGACGATAGGCAACGGGTCCAATTTTATCTTGGATTCTGAATGGTCCTATAAATAGAGGTGACAACTTTGTCCCCTTCCCAAACCGTATGGTACTCTTATTAGGCCTGATACGAATGAAAACCTGGTCTCCCACTTCATAACTTCAGTCGGTCCTGTGTGCATCCGCATAACTTTTCTGCGTATCATGTGCTTCCTTTAGTCTCTAACTAATATGAATCACCTATTCCTCCATCTCTTGAATCAATTCTAGCCCAATTGTTACTCGGTCTTCTAGTCTATCCCAACTCAATGGTGTTTTGCATGGCCTTCCATACAGAGCTTTATAGGGTGGCATTTCGATGGAGCTATGAAAACTATTATTGTAGGCAAACTCTACCAAAGGTAGGTACTTCTCCCACTAGGTTTGATTATCCATGACATACATCCTGAGCATGTCTTCCATGACTTGATTTACTCTCTTGGTTTTCCCATCTATTTCAGGATGATAAGTTATGCTTAAGTTCAACAGAGTCCCCAACACTAACTACAAAATTGTCCAAAACCTAGAAGTGAATCTGGAGTCCCTATTTGAAATGATCTTCTTAGGTATCCTATGCAAACGGATAACCTCACTTACAAACACACGTGCCACATCAGTGACATTGTAAGTGTCTCTAACCGGAATAAAATGAGCACTCATGGTTAACTTATCCACTATCACAAGAATGACATTGTGTCTATGATATGTGAGCAACAACCCCACAACAAAATCCATAGAGATGACTTCCCACTTGAACATAGGAACATCATGTGGTTGTAGGAGGCCTGCCAGGTGATGGTGATCGGCTTTAACTTGTTGACACTCTAGGCACTTGGAGACAAAATGGACTACATCGTTCTTCATGCCTACCTAGAAGAAGAGCTTCCTCATGTCTGCATACATCTTCTTCACACCCAGATGTGCAGAATAAAGTGCTCTATGGGCTTCCTTTAGTATGATGCTTCGAATATTCTCATTTTCAACATCCTTCCCCGATATCTTAACAGTTCGTCTACTTCCAGACTATATCCTTCATACTTTGTATCTAATCGCCTCCCACTCTAGAGGTTTGAAGTAACCTCTAAATACCAACTGTCTCCTTGGAGTTGTGTCAACACATGTTCCCTTAGATTGACTTTTAAGGGTATCATGGAGAAGATATGTGGTCTCCTACTCAAGGTATCTGTGACCACATTTTCCTTTCCCTTGATGTACGAAATACCAAAATCATACTCACTCATAAACTCACTCCATCGCCTTTGCGTGGCATTCAGATCTCTTTGAGTGAAGAGATGTTTTAAACTTTGATGGTCCATTTTAAGCTCAAAGTTTTTCCCAATAAGATAGTGCCTCCAAAGTTTCATAGCTAGAATTACAGCTGCCAACTCTAAATCATGAGTCATGTATAGCTCTTCGTGTTTCTTCAACTTCCTTGATGCATAAGATATCACTCCTCCATCCATTATTAGCACAACCCCCAACCCTTGCTTTGAGGCATCTGTGGAGACTATGAAGTCCTTTTCCATATCCGACACTCGTAGAATTGGCGCACTAGTTAGTAACCTCTTAAGCTCGATGAATGCACTACCACATTCTTCTGTCCAATCATACCTGACACCCTTGCATTGCAAAGTGGTGATGATTTTCGCTATTTTGGGGAGCCCCTCCAAAAATCTTCGGTAATAACCTACTAGCCCCATGAAGCTTCTCACCTCATGGGCATTTTTCGGCACTGGCCACTCCATAATGGCCTTTACCTTTTCTGGGTCTACATAGATTCCTTCACCGGAAATGATATGACCTAAATAGTGGATATATTTCTGAAAGAAGGAACACTTCGACAACTTCCCATACAATTTGTTCTCTCTAAGGTAGGACAACACTACTCGTAAGTGTTCCTCATGTTCTCTTTCGTTCTTGGAATAGATGAATGTCATCTAGAAAGACTTGTACAAAATGGTCTAAGTACTTCTGGAATACGTCGTTCATGAGGCTCATGAATATTGTTGGTGCATTGGTCAATCCGAAAGGTACTACGACAAACTTGTAATGTCCAAACCAAGTTCGAAAGGCAATTTTTGGGATATCACCTTCCTTAATCCTTAACTGATGATACCCTGATCACAAATCGATCTTTGAGAATACCGCTGCTCCTTTCATCTGATCAAAGCGGTCATCTATTCGTGGCATCGGGTACCTATTTTTCACTGTAGCATGGTTCAAGTCCTTGTAGTCTATACACAGTTGTAAGGATCCATCCTTCTTCTCTACAAAAATTACTGGTGCACCCCAAGGTGAGACACTGGGCCTTATTAACCCTAAGTCCAGTAACTCTTTCAACTGCATTTGCAACTCACAAAGTTCCGATGCTGTCATCCGATACGAAGTTTTGGAAATTGGTTCTGTACTAGGTTTTAGCTCAATAGTAAAATCAAGCTCCCTCTCAAGAGGTAACCCTAGTAACTCATTTGGAAAAACATCCTTAAATTTCGACAATACCGAGTGATCTAATGAGGCTCCCTTCCTTTCATTCACTGCTTCCACTACATAAAGTCGACACCCTTGCCTCAAGCATCACTTAACCTTCATAGTTGATATAAAGCATAACGACACTTTTATTTGTACACCCTGGATCTCTACTGGTCTTCCCTCATTGTCGACATAAAATACCCTCTTTACGAAACAATCTACCAAAGCTCGGTGAGCTGCTAACCAATCCATTCCAATGATTAGGTCATACACCCCGAGAGTAATGACGTATACCTTCAACTTGGTAGTACACACTCCCAGGTCTACTATGCAATTATCAACACTAGGTCATACCGCTTGTTTTTCCCCTGAAGCCATCTCAACTTGTTTAAAGTCATCGTGCTTGTAGGTTGCCAACCCACTCTTTTCTAATGCAGATGGTGAAATGAAACTATCTGTCGCACCAGAATGAAATAAAATCTTAACATTGATATGATTTAGCATACTTGATGACTCCACCACCATGGATTTATGTTCAGCCTGGCAATTATTAACCGTTGCGTAAATCTGGTGGCTGCTACTTTCTTTCCCCATCGGTGCCTTTCCTTCTCTATGCATGAACCCTGATTGTAACTTTGGGCAGTCACGCTGGTAATGGGGTCCTCCACATGCCCAACAAGTAACATGAGATTGAACCTGCGCACTGTTATGTGACTGTCTCTGAAATGAGTTCCTTCCCCTAGAACCCCTGCCCCTACTAGCTGTTCCCTATGATGGCCATGGACCTGTCTGCGTCATTGGTGAAGAACAAGATGCTACACTCGCTGCCATTGAAATCCCTGCGGTTACTGTCCTTGGTGAAACTCTGTTACCATATGGAGGTGGCCTTGAGCCCCCTCCCCTGGGAAATGTCCTAGGGACCTTCCCGATGAATCCAGGATGATGCGGAAAGGTTGACCTCATACCTCCGATTAAGTTTATGTGTTCCTCTTCATAACATGCATTTTCCACAGCTTCCACTGCTAAAGACGATTTCCACATCTGCACCATAGCTCTTATCTTACGGTTCAACCATAGACGAAGCGCTCTGCCTGTCGTTGGTCATTAACCATATATGAAACATATTTGACCAATTCCATAAAATTGATCTCATATTCTTCTACAGTTCTATTTCCCTGTACCAAGGCATGAAATTCCCCTACCTATTGTTCCCCATAATAAGCTGGCAGATATTTCCTTCGGAACCTCTCCTCGAAAAGTTCCCAAGATATTGTGTCTGGGGTAAGATGCAGTTGTCTTTCCAAGTTGCCCCACCGGTTCAAGGCATTGTCTCTTAACTGAAAAATTGTGATCTTCGCCTTTGAGTTGGATGCATAGTCCCTTAAGGAAAAACACCTTGTCATGCCTTCCAACCATGCCTCCGCATGTTCACTAGCGCGACCCTTGGCAAACTCCAAAGTTTGATCTTCTGCAATTCTCGAGTGATGTCTTCAGGTGGAGGTCCTCCCCCTAAATCCCTTGACGCTTCTGGATTACTCGTTCCAGACGGTGGGGGTTTCACTTCGGTCCCTGCTGGTTGTCCCCCCTTTAAAGTATCATTAATGGCCTCCAACGAGCGTAGTATGAGAGCTAGTTCAGGCGATGGTGGTGGTGGCACTGGCAATGTTGGCAGTGCCTGCGACGATGCTCCCCTGCCTTGATTTCCTTGAGTCCTAACCATCCTTTATGATTTAACCTGCATCAACCAAAGTTGTCAGGGTGAGTTCAAGGACATTTCACATTGGCACTACTTAAACTAGAAACAGGGTTAGGCGTAAGTTTTTCTTTACTTGTCTGTAAATAGACATTACTCTCTTTAGGGGATCAGCTAGGTTAGGATTGAGCATATAAGCTTGATTTCTTCGCCTAAGAAAACTATTGACTCCCTTTCCCAGTAGCTATGCTAGCCTTGCGCCATACTCGCCAATTCCTCTAGCTTACTCTCCTAGTGTGTATGTCGCCTCCTTCCCTCTTGTCCTAGTCTAAGTCCTTTAAACTTTTCTCTTACAACTAATTATCCTTCGATGTTTGACTCGTGAGATTTCCTTGGTGCATTGTTCATATGCATTGAATAGCATGTCTCGGTGGTTGCAGGTGCGAGTCTTTAAGGATTGTAGAGTGGCTTTCAAGCATTGGAGCTTAGCGCTTGGCTTTGACTGGTGGAATGGAATGAAAGGGGCTCGGCGATTAGCTCGATGAATTGCATGTAAGGTCTCGTGAGCCTGACGCTTGGATAATCAGAGTTTATACTTTGGAATACACTTTGTTACCATTAATCTATTAAAGTATAAGAATTTATTTGTAAAGACTCATGACGGTGCGTTGGCATTAGTGCTCTTCTTAAGGCTTGGGCTTGGTGGGTGGTCGTGGGTTCAAAACCCATACCACCCCCCCTTAAGTAACATTTTTTTTTTTTAAATGCAGTTTTTATTAATTAATTTAAATTTTGAAACCCCTAATTTAAAATAAACCTAATTTATTTAATTTATCTAAACTATAGAATTGTTTATTATATCTATATCTATATCTATCTATCTATCTATCTATCTATCTATATATATATTGGATATAAGAATTTAAAAATAAAAAAAAATGAAATAGATAAATATATTAAAAACTTATTAAAACTTACCTCGTAGGCTTACACCTTGCATGCGATCCACGTGTTGCTCCTTATTTTTGGAAAATGATAATTTTTTTTTATCATTTAAACCCTAAACGCCACCATTCCTTTCTCATTTGCTTATCCATCCGGTGCTTTCTCGGGGAGAGGTTGAAGGAGGGAGTTTAGGCGCGGCCAAGGGTTCGGTTCCTTCCTCGCTGAGCTATGGCTCTCTCTCTCTCAATGGGTGTGGAGCCATGGGTTTGGCATTTGGCATTGGGATTTGCTTTGTGGGTTTCTCCCTTCGTATAGCATTTTTTTTTGTTTGTACAGCATGCGACAGCCCTGGTCTCGTCTTATTTATGGTTTTCTTAATATTTCAGATGAGGGAGCTTCTTCATCATAATATAGTTGTCTGATTTCTTTTGGGGTCCTTCTTGAGATTTAAATGAGTTTTCTAGGTTTTTTATTTTCGTAACTAACCTAGAAAATGTTTATTTTATTTTATTTCTAATTTAATGCTGCCTGGGTTGGTGCTATATTGTGTAATTTTTTTGTGGTTTATGGTTCTCTGTTTGTATGACAGTGGAGGTGACGCTCCATCTCCCTGTGCATCTCCGTCTTGACAGCCCAGTGGCGCCACTCCTATCGGTACTAATCGTAGTCATTGGGGCGGTTGGGGTCGTACTCCTCTATGAAATGGAGTTTGGCACTGTGCATTGGGCTTGTGTATTGTGTGTTTGATCTGGGCGCTGGTGTGCATATGACCTTTTCCACAGGAAGCATTTTTTTTTTTTAAAACGGGGTTTGTGCGCTGGCTTTGGCTCCTACAATTGTTCTCAGGTCGAAAAGGTCATGCATAATCTCCTGCTTTTATCCACAGATAAGTGGAAGTTCCACTAGATCTGCTGTTGGCTAGGGTCAAGGCAGCATAGGAAGAAGGTGTTTTGAACTTCACATCCTTTCCCACATTTTTTTTTAAGATGTTTGTTTTGTTGCTTTATGTTTCTCTTTTTTTTTTGCTGCGAATTTCCATTTGTAAGTTCATTGGATTCTATAGGGTATTGTTTTTAGATTATATGCTCCTGGTTAATCGATCATCACGACCGCTTGGTATTCATGAGATCAGTGCTATGACACACACAAATCGAATGTACAAATTGAGAAATGGACGCTGTGTTCACTATATGGTTTTTAACTTTACAGAAGTTGGCGTTCGAAATTATGGGTAATTTAGAGGGGATGTCACCAGGCATACTGTGCAAGCATGTCGGCATTTGCATATTGTTGGTGGTTTTTAGAGGGAGTATTATTTCGATATGTCCGAGTGGTTAAAGAGATCGACTTGAAATCTGTTGGGCTTTGCCCATGCATGTTCGATCCCTGTTGTCTACGCTTAAATGTTGGTTTATTCATGCAGCTGTTGCGGGTGCCTTGGGCGTTGAGTCTCGACTTATTTATGTTTTTTTAAGTGGTCAAGTGGCGGAACATGAATTATTGCTTTAGAAGAAGAGGATATTCCTGTGGCTGTAGAGGAGAGATATTCTGGAAACTATGTTGTTGTCTTTGATCCACTGGATGGATCTTCAAATGTTGATGCAGTTGTCTCCACAAGATCTATTTTTTTGGAATTTACAATCCCAACGACGGTGGATCATAACCCATTACTTTTTTCGGTAGGAGCTTCATGGCAGTTTTGGTTGATCCAGGCTGAGTAGAGCCTTCAGTGGATTCTGTTCTATATTCAGATTGAGATGCAGAGCTCACAACATAGATCGACACACCCAAAACTAGCATGGTTCCTGGCATTGATTGGGTGGGGTAGATTTTGCTGCGATTGGGTGTGTTTAGTTAGTGCTTGCATATGTCAATAGTACGCCATCCAGCCCTACTAACTCTTGTTCGTGTATCGAGCCATCCCTACCAACACTTTCTCCTTGTACGCCCGTCCGCTTCAACCGAAGCAGACCCAGTCCATCTATCCTATCCTTTGATTTGTGTGTTCAACAGTGACAATGATAATGATAATGAGGTACATCATTTTCAAATCTTCCCCAAAGGAAGGAAGGAAGGAATCCCCTCTAACTTTTATTTATATTCGCCAAGGTCTCAAATATAATGGAATTGAAGAAACGTTTGTTATGGGTCAAGGTCTGAATTAAATCAAATTGGTATGAGTGGGTGGGTGTTAGCAGCTACGTCATAATTTTTTTTTCTTCTCATTTAATTCCGAACTGGTTGTTGAATTGAATTGAATTGGACATTTTGCTAATTGGAGATTAGGCCTTATGGCCAATAATTTTTTTTTCTTCTATTACTCTTTATTATCATATTTTTGTTTATTTTCTTCTAATTATTTATATTATTATTATTATTATTATTATTGAATGTAATTGGTTTAAATTAATATATATATATATATATAGTTTAGGTTTATTTCATATCTATGTACTCTCTTTCATTTTTTAATTTTTTTTATAACACCCCCTTTTTTTTTAGAGAAAAATTTGTATCTAGTTTAGTAATTTACTGGTTTGCACTCATTTTACGTGTTTTTAAAGAAAATTTTGTCATTGTTTTTTCCGGTATGCGTAGTGTTTCGGTTGTACATTTTGTGATGGATAATGGAAACCATGCTCTGATATGTAGAAACATTCCATTTATATGTATATGTATGTATGTATATATATATATATATTTACAGTTTAAATAAATGTCTTTTACATATGCCCATTTATATGCCTATAATGTCATCTATGCCTATTTATATGCCTTTTTCTTTAATTATTAGGAGGAGGAAGCATTATAATAGATATTAGTGGGTTTGGCTTGTAGGAGGTGGAGCTGGAGCTAGATCTTGGCCCTTCAGGCCCAGATTTGAAACAAGAAGCTCTAATACCATGTGTAGGGTCCACAAATCAACAAGCCTAGTATAATCCTTACAACTACACATAACATTTCTAACATGGAATTTCAATTTCAACATAGAATTTTTGAGTGCGTAAATAATTCATTAGCATCAATTAAGCATATAATATTTAAGCAGAATTTAACATTTAACTACAACGTGAAAATAACTTAGAAATTTCATAAATAAATTACTTGCTTCTGATGCTAATTTCTGCCGATATGGTTGTCCCTTCCCTGCTGCCTTACTACTGCTGCCTGATGCACTGACCAACTCTGCCCAAACCGACTAACCTCCCAGCCAGCAAAGAGGAGCCTATCCAGCTCCCTAGCTCCAAGAAACTGAAAGGAATCCTGGCCCCCGTGCCCAAAACCCCCAGCAACCCAGTGCCCCCTGCAATGATTCTCAAAGACTGCAAAACTCAACAACAGAACCAGAAAATCCAAAAAAAAAACAGAAGTCCCCCTCTCCTCTCCAAAATTCTTCCCTTCCCAAGATGATAATCCTCCCTGTAAGACTCCTCCCGTCATATCCCCCCTTCACCGCCTCTCTTCCCCCTCATTAATTTCCTTATCCCTCCTTTATTACCTTATCCCCCTTTCTTCAATATCTTATCCCCTTCTTTAATGTCTTATTCCCTTCATTAATATCTTATCCCCTCCCGCATACATAAAGAAATTAATTAAGTAAATTAAAATTATTAAGCCCCTTAAATTTATTACCTGTGTCATTGAATGTGATATATAATCAATTAATTAATTAATTAATTAATCAAAAGTTATAAACAATTAATCAATAAATAAATATTTAATTAATATTATTAATGTTAATCATTGTTTAATTAAAACCCTATTAGGACAATTATTTATCTAATTATTATTATTATTATTTTTTACTTAATGATCCCTAAGCATATATTCAACTAGGGTTGTTACACACATAGATCTGTAACCTATCACTATATCCAGACTGTAACTGTACCCTATGCATGCATCCTCATACATAACCTCTACTCAAGGAAATTATGTCTCTCTCTAGTCATGTGCCATATAGGTATGTGTAATCATGAACAAGTATAATATCCCTCGCATGATCTTAGTCATCAACCCCTTTCTGATATTGAATTTCTCAATACATCAATAAATACAAGATCTCAACCATGTACCATAAAAACTCTTAGCCATATGCCAAGAAATACAAGAAGTGTCTCAACAAGAAGTATCAATGATAAATATACTAGCACTGTATTTCTGTAGATCTGAATTATAGATAAGATCCCATGTAGCCACTAGTCTCTCTAGGGAGAATCCTCAAATCTCCATTGCCATTCCTCATGCATACATCAAAATCCAATTATTCATAGAAATAAGACATACCTTTTTAACCAATGGATGGATCTGATGTATTTGAGCACTCTAGAGTTTCTTGGGAGATTGATCTCATAATATATAACCTATGCACCTTCATATTCTCAAGTTTCATGGCTTTATCAACATTTTATCACCCTATACACAGTGAGCCCGCGTACATACTCACCCTATACATAGCCAGCCCACGTATACCTTCAATGTATACGCACCCTATACACAGACAACCCGTGTATGCTTCAGAAAATAGGGTTTTCTGTGAATCCGATAATTTCACCATCAACCCTTCATGCTACCTTAGACATTCGCCACTTCAGATGTATCCACAAGTATTTACAAGAAGATTTACACAAGAAAATAGATATACAAAATTTACAAGTGTGTTCTTAATGAGTGATCTTTGTGTCTTATTTATATATTCATGTAGCATTGCACTTTATTTATTTTAGGGCTTCTTCATTTAAAATAAATTATTTTGCAAAGCATTTTGACCCTTGGGGGCTTCTATAAGACTCATGAGGGGTTTTCCAACTTCATATGGTCATAAATCTCTAACCGTGAGGAGTTATGTGACGTTCCACATACCAACAGAAATGGCATGAAAATAACTATCCATCTAGGATAGTTTCAATGAAAAATTTAGTATTCTTCGTCTTATTATTCCATAATTAAGCACGGTTTCTCTCACTCCACAAAGTGTCTTCCCATGAGGGCTTTCACCATAAGGGGACCACTTTGGAGTTCATCCATATTTACTTCTTATCAACCATGAAAAAACAATAATGAGTCATCTTTACATCAAAAACTCTTGGGTCCATTACCCAAACCTTTGTGCTACGGGGCTTTCTTCAAGGGTTGACATCAATGACAACCAACCTTAGTCAACAAGCCCAACCCTTCCTCCAACATCGATAATATCCTACCCTCTGTTCACACCAATCCTGAGGCCTACCCACTCATCGAGATGTACCCCAGAATTTTTAAAGACCCATCCTTGCTAGGGACAAGCCATGGATCACCTCTACTCATACATCCCTCAACAAAATTATGTGTCATCTCATCCAATGGAACAGAAACCAGAGGTACCCTTCCTCCCACAGAGACTTCATTACTATCTGACGTCCCACTAGTTGCAGAGATCCTTCCTTAGGCATCCCTTGAGAACCCTCCAACTCTCTCTGTTCCTGATTATACCCTCCCCTAGGGCCACATTCTGGTTTGGGAGACAGTCCCCCAAGCCATTACCCAAATCCCCTTCTTTTACCCCCCACTGGGTGTACAAGATTTCCAGGTAGCCACAGCGCTTACCCTTCCCAATATGGTGCTGGAAATTCTAGTATGGTATCTACATCCACCTAAGATGGTCCCTCAACCATCCCTCCCTCCCCAAATAGAAGGAACCTCGATGTAGATTCCAATACTAACCCCCACCATCCCACCCACACACCCACTCACTAGCACCCTTGCTTCAACTAGGGGCAGATGGAAGAATAAAGAGCCCACTGCTCCACTTCCACCACGAGTTAAACTTCCTTTTGCACTATGCAATAAATATGGACACCCCACCAAGCAGTGCCCATCTCTCCCTGAGATATGCAATTTAATTCAACTCCCACGGGAACCGACGCCACTCATCACTTCCTCCAATGCTACCACTGCATCCCCTCACATAGGTAGCAAAGCGTTGCGACCCAAATTTTCATGTTCCATCTATTTTGAGTATGGCCATTACACCCACCATTTCCCGATGTTACCTCAATTTTGACAAATGCTAACGACAATCCACTAGAGATTCCAACAAGAACCTCCTCCATCCACATCATCTCACACGCTTGTCACTGACATCCACTATGTAATGACCTCTGTCAATGAATGTATGTGATGTCCTTGCACTCTCTTTGAATCACTTGATCACTTCACATATCTTTGTCCTACGATCATTGAGTATAGGCATCATCAATTGGCCCTTATTCCCAATCCTACCATCACCCCACTTTCGGTGATGTCGATAGTTCCCCCTACTCCATCTCTCGATATTGTTTATATCTTCTCCCCTGAGCTTGAGGGAATTCCCACTCCTCCATGGTTCATCGATAGCCTAGAGGAGGATTTGCACCCAAACCCCCCCAATTCTCCAGTTCATTTCCCCACGGAAATTTTAAGCCCAGCCACCATTTTCAACCCACAATATCTCGATATTTGGTTTATGTTGAGCAAACCATCGCAACATCCTTGCGATACCCCCTCTACATCGTGACCACCAGAAGACAACCGCACGGTGATAGTCACCAATATTATCCCCCTGTATCCACAATATTCTCGACAATTCCACTACGATGAATAAATCCTCGAGGAATTAACTACCCCCGATTGCCCATGGGATCCGCTCCATTACCGAGCGATCTTTCTCTCACAAGATGAATTTACGCCTCCTAGCCAAAACTCCATATATGCAATTGAATATAAATATTTTATCCCATTAGGGAATATAGATGGGTTCAATAACCCTATCCCTACCCCCGACACTTTTGAGGAAGGTAATATGCCCAACATTTCCCCCATCATCAAAATCAATATTTTCATTAAACATGGAATGATAGAGGAAATCACCATAGGCACTGCATGCTCTCCTGAAGAACTCATCTCTTACAAAAATCTTTTCCAGGAATACCGAGACATTTTTTCCTGGTCATACACAGAGATGCCTGGCCTTGATCCCTCTATTGTTGAACATCATATAGACACATGGCCTGATATTACCCCTGTACAAAAAAAGAAACGTCCATTACACCCATCCAAATCAGCAGCCATCAAATCCAAAATTGACAAATTACATGCTGTAGGGTTCATATACCCCATCGCATATACGTCATGGGTCTTCAACCCCATCCCTGTTAACAAAAAGCAGGGCACTATCCGTGCCTATATGTATTTTCGCGATCTCAATCACACTTGTCCCAAAGACAATTTTGCAACACCCTTCATCGACCAAATTATCGATGATTGTGTTGACCATGAGGCTTTGTCCTTAATGGACAACTTCTCTGGCTACAACCAAATTAAGATCGACCCAACCGATCAATACAAAACCACATTCACTACCCCTTGGGATACCTTTTCATATCGTGTCATTCCTTTTGGCCTCAAGAATGCTGGAGCCACTTTTCAACATGCCATGACATACATTTTTTGTGATCTAGCTCCAATCATTCTAGCCTACTTAGACGATATCACCACTCGCTCCAAGAAACACACTCAACACCTCGATGACTTACACATTGTCTTTCAAAGGTGTCGTCAATACAATATCTGCTTGAATCCCCTCAAGTGCGTATTATTCATCACCAATGGACACCTCCTTGGGTTCATTATCTCCCAACATGGCATCACAGTCAACCCCCTCAAGCTCCAAGCCATCACGAAAATTCCCCCACCACAGAATTTACGCCAACTGCAGAGCCTACAAAGCAAAGATAACTTTTTACACCACTTTTTCCCTGATTACGCCACTTGAGAACATGGTTTCCTTCACCTCTTATGTCATGATATCCCATTCCAATGGGATGAACATTCCCAAACCACTTTTGATGATCTCAAAGTAGTCCTCTCCAATGCCCCATTAATTATTCCACCAGATTATGACCACGACTATATCCTCTACTTATCAGCCTCAGATGTTTCCATAGCAGGAGTTCTCATCCAATTAGGGGATGAAGACTGGGAGCATGTCATTCACTATATTAGTAAAAACCTTTTCAGGGTGACCCTTGAAATACAATCACGAAGAGAAACTCACCCTTGAAGTTGTCCTCATAGTCCATAAACTGTGCCATTACATCCTGCTTTGAACTACCAAGGTCATAGCAGATTCCAACCAAATGAAATACCTTCTCAGTGACTGGCAAATTAATTGCAAATTTGCATAATGGATCGTCATCCCTCAGTAGTACGACCTTGAATTTTCAACACCCAAGAGCAAGAAATCCCTCATCCTCACCAAACTCATTATGACATTTCCTCCCGATACTACTACCTCTCCCGTCAATACCGACTTCCCTGACGAACATCTCTTTTTTATCTCCTCGGATGATCTTTGGTATAATGATCTCCTCGTCTACCTATGAACACAGAAGTTCAGAAACCACCTCTCCAGGGTTGATCATCGATGTATTCGACACTAGGCCCCTCGCTACCTCCTTATCGGTGATATCTTATATTTCCGAGAGTTCGACACCATACTTCGTCAATGTTTGACTATCGATGAAGTCAACCGAGTCTTGAACGACTGCCACAATGACGCTTGTGGTGGCCAACTCTCAGGGATGTCCACCACCCATAAAATCATTTGAGCAAGCTATTTTTGGCCCACATTGTTTCACGGCTGCATCCATGCTATGAAGCGATGTGAAAAATGTCATCTATATGCCAACAAAGCGATATCACCACCTGCTCTTCTCCACCCAGTCATCACTACTAACCCCTTTTGCAAAGAGGGCATATACTTCATGACTTGCAACCCCCCATATAGCAATGGACACAAATACATCATCGTTGTAGTCGATTACTTCACCAAGTGGGTCGAAGCCATGCCTACCTTCAACAACACTGTTGACACAACAACGTATTTTTTCTTTAACCACGTCATATCCCATTTTGGAGTACCACTATATCTAGTCTTTGATCATGAGAAACACTTCAAGAATGAGATTTTCGTCAAACTCTCCTCTATGTTAGGCTTCACCCATGAGTTTGCCTCCCCATACTACCCTTATTCCAACGGACAGGTAGAGGCAGTCAACAAGGTCCTCAAAACCATGTTGCAGCACACGGTTAACAAACATAAGACCATTTGGCATCACATGTTGTTCTCCACACTATGGGATTATCACACAGTAGTTAAAACTGCCACATGTTTCACACCATTTCATCTTTTCCATGGGGTCAAGGCCACTCTCCCCATCGAATGCGAAATTCCCACATTATGCACCAATATTGAGCTATTACCCGACACTTCTCCAATGGAGAAGCGTTTGTTGAACTTAGAGTCACTGGATAAAGACCGTCGGTCTTCATTATAGAATAATGAGGCAGCCAAAAAATGATTGAAGGCCACCTTCGATCACTATGTCAACCTTCAATTTCAATGAATGTGACCTTGTACTTGCTTACAATATCGCTCACGATACCTTCGACCACGACAAGTTTGAGTCATTATGGCATGGACCTTACATCATCCAACATTGCCTTACTAAAGGTGCATACATTTTGGCCTCTCTTGATGGCCACCCCCTCAAGGAACCTGTCAACGGGTTGTACTTAAAGAAATTTTATGCCTGAGCATAGCCATTCTACCCTAGGATTTTTCTTTTTGTATGCTTTTTGTAGAGTTTTTAATCTTCTTTTTTCCATTCCTTGCATCTAATATACCATATGTGTTATTGACAAATCCCTCCTCCATCGGCCTACCATATCGGTTACGCCGATGGAGCTAGCCGGTGGACACAAAATCTTGCTTCGACTGCTTGGGCTTTCTATACCCCCTCGCATGAACTGCTCCACTCCAACGACATATGCCTGGGCTCATCTACCAACAACCAAGAAGAATAAACATCCATCATTGGACTCCTTGCCGAGGCTAGTCATCACCATATTCGTCACCTTAGTGTTTTACTATATTACCAACTCATCATCCTCTAGCTCAACAATGTGTACCACGTACACGATCCATGCCTCTTCTGCAAATACCTGCAAGTTAGACTTTTATCTTGACATTTTTATTCAATCACAGTCACACATATTCCAAGGCAATTTAATCAAATAGTAGATAATATGGCTAACCTAGTGTTAGATTGTCATTTATCCCATCAAGCTACCATTACACATACATAACTCATCAAAAGTCTATCACAACATATAAATTAGACATCATAAACAAAAAACATCATCACATGTGAACATCATAGAGATCCAAAAATGTATATCCATATATATATATATATATATATATATATATATATATATCGGTCAATGTGCCATCAATGTTTAAAAAAATTAGTACATCAAGAACAACATCCGTAGGTAAGTGACCATCTCACTCCTATCGGTACAAAACTGGTGTCACAACACCATATACACAATAGGCTCATAGGCCTCTATAAATCCAAAAATCCATGTCTAGAGACACTCATGGCACCTCTACGGCACCACCACCCGGTCCTCCCTCTAGAGGAGGTACCCCACTAGCTATAGGTCCCTCAGGCCTTGGGGGAAACCACCCAGTCATCACTGCTCCCGCCACAACTTCTCTGAGGATCAGAGTCCATGACTCCGCCGGAAGCCCAATACACTGCTCCAGGATCCCCTCATCTTGAATACGCACCCACATCCCCTCAGGCACTCCCTGTAGTACCACCTCTAATCGACGGTGAAAATCCTCAAACTCTCCCCCGGTCACTGTCGAAGGAGCATGTGATGGCCCTACACCAGGGTCATCATAACAACATCTCCTGGGTGCTCTCTCATCATCAACGGGCCTCTCCCCAACATCCTCTTGTCTTCGTCTCTCCCCTATCCACGGCTCTCCCCACAGTGGTCGCACAGGCCCCTGATGAGCCGACACTCTAACCAACTTAACCTCACCCCCGCGAGGTCCCACATATGCACACACACAAAAAAAATGATAGAATCAACATCCATATATACATAAAGAACATGCTATACTATCTAAATATCAAAACATCAAATATAACATCCTACCTCTGTGGTCGAACACCTCTCCATGGGGTAGCACCATATCCGAATCATCCCAGAAGTCCACCCCAAAATATGGATATCGAAGTATTATCTGTGGCATCTGACACCACACCTGTGCAGCCTCGGCCGTGAAGTAATGGTCACCCTCCCCACCACCATGGTGAACTAGAATCATCGCCCACCACCTCAATCACGGCTCTCGCATACCCGTGGCATCTAATAAAAATATCGGGTGCAACATGGGCACCCTCTCCAAGAACCATTCTACCAAGATGGACCTAAAGGAAAACTCCCCTGAGTCAACAACTCGACACCTGTTGAGCTGCCCCACCATCTTAGCATTTAGCATCAAGCCCCAGGAAAAATGCTCACCCGCTAGTGCCCTCTGCATGATCCTTAGCTGACCCCCACTGATCCGTTGAGTAGTGAGAGATCCATACACTCTCACAATCATCGATGCAATTCACTGATGCACAAGGGATCCCATCACCCCAATACTCACCATGGAGCCTGACATGAAGTTCTCCCCCGAATAGTAGGTATGTGCTAAGACAACCAACTGTCCATCTCCAGGTACCACAGGCTTTGCTGGTAGAAGGGTTCCTCGAAACAAGAGCCCAGTCAAAAAGTACACATCATCCATCGAAGAGAATGTGAGATGCTCACCCCGGACAATAAAACACTGTAGATCCAGACTCCACATTAGAATCAGGAACTGCAACAAGTACTCATGTGCCCTCACTAGTGAGCACTCAAAAAACTTTAGCAGCCCACAAGCTGCCAAAGCACCCTGTACAACTAGCTCCTCATCTCTCACTGCCTCTCTTAGGAGCACCCAATCCCTCTCCCTCCAGTGGATTGACATCATCAACTGGTAGACTGCATCCACACATACAAGATTTGATCAGCCTTCACAATTCATAAAAACATCAAACTCTCCAAAAAAGAGTATTTTTTACACCCCTCAACTTTGCCTCACAGGCACAGCTTGTTTCCTCATAGGTGCTAACATATGCATGCCTATTCATCCCACAGTTGCACACTCATGTGTGACTATTGGCCATATAGGGTCACACCCATGCACCCCTGTCACATCAATAGAAGTGCACCCTAGCACACCTGTTCACTCCATAGTTGTGCACACATGCACAACTGTCAGGAACACAGTCGTGCATGGATGTGCTGTTGTGATTTTCACAAGCACGCATCCCATGCGTGCTTGTTTTCCCCATTCATTCACCCCCGTATGTGGCTCTCCAAATTACAGCCATGCACTCATGTGTGAAAAACACTCGATCGCTCGTGCACTGGGGGGCCCACCCTTAGAAAACCCCCCTTGTATGGTCATCCATACAAACCCTACCCCAAAAAGAACCCCTAGCTACTGTGAAAGAGGATGCGACCACTAACCTAAAACTCACTGATCCTGAATCAACTGGCTCGATCTCCCAAAATCTCCAAATCTCTCCTCAAAATATCTCATCGAGTCACTTTGGCAGCAGGTACAAATGAGGTGGCAATATGGGCCCTACAACTATATACAGTTCCTTTGAAAAAACTTTCAGGGTCATTTCCGAGAGCTCTGATCATCCATTTTATTATCCTTCTTCAGCCACATGACCAATATCCCACCACCTACACAACCACATTCCCTGGGCCACCACCCATCCTTGGCCCCTGGGGAGCATTGTTCTCACATCACGCCTAAGTACACATGATTATGTTCAAAATTATCAAATAACCATTATATGCTCTTTATCTTCAGATATTGTTCATGCCAGGTATTTGGTTTTCATGTGTGAAGGTACTCGGTCACCACAAATCGACATGACCCTTTCAGGTATAAAATCGATACTGACATGTAATCATTCCCTCTGAATATCAATTGCACCTCCCAGTCACACCCTTAGATATTTTCCTCTAAGTTCCTCTCGTCTGGCTCTGCAGTACTCACACCTACGCTTCATTTTAGTATTGTCACCTGATAGCACTCTTCCCCACATGAGTTGTCCCATTTATAGTCCCCCTTGACACTTTTACACTCATGCTACTTTCACCCGCTAGGGATGGGAGTCCTCATAGTCTTTGCATTCCTGAGAATTAGCTGCATGCTCCTTCTCCTCATTTTTCTAACTTCCCCATAATGAAATCCCAAGTAATCTCATCACTATTCTCATTTTGAATACACTTATGTAGTATCAATTAGCCCTCCATCTCCTCCACCATCAGTTTTCCCATTTGCATATTGTCCTCCATCCATTTTTCCTAATACAGAAACCCACCTATGGGGCCCCCACCCTCCACCTATTTTCCATGCAACTTGCACCCTCACAAGCCAAGCCATATTGCACTGGGGCACGTGTTTCTGTATCTGTATGCTCATCCCCAATTATTCTTTATTTATTTGGTAATTGTACAAAGCCTTTGTTTCCATCCATTACATAGTTTTTGTCGCCACCTTTGGCAACCTTCCTTTTTTGGAAAAAGAAACTCATGTCACCCTTGGTTAGGACACTCATTACCTTCTCCTCATGTTAACATCATCCATAAACCCTGAGTATCCCACAGTCCAGTTACCCCTAATCTCTGAATTTGTCCACTCTGTCACACCTCTGGCACAATTTAACCCTAGTCTAGTCGTCCCCCTCACGCTAGATTCAGTTCCATGGTTGCTACCATGTATCCTTCAGAAATATCCCCAACCAAGGGAAATCTTGAGTC
Source organism: Picea engelmannii (assembly GCA_009831015.1). Taxonomy (NCBI): domain Eukaryota; kingdom Viridiplantae; phylum Streptophyta; class Pinopsida; order Pinales; family Pinaceae; genus Picea; species Picea engelmannii. The sequence goes on from ML846182.1 coordinate 114,998, forward strand.
TGACCACATATTGACTTCATCCATGAATCTCCTCAGTCCTTGACCATATCATGTAGATTTCATGAAGCCCTTTTCTTCTTGGAGTCACGTCTCCCTTCCTGTCAACATCAACACAATTTCCAGAAGGGCGACAGTATCTTGACTCTCATTACCTTCACAATGAGGTGTCTCGGATGACATAGAGAGAACCATCATTACTCTCTGCTGTCATTGATCTCCACGACATTTAACTTCAACACTTTATCATGTTGCGATGGGTCTTACTTTGCAACTATTGCAGTTATTTTTATTTTCCGAAGACCTCTAAAATTTGATAGGCTATCAATGCCTGCATATCATCGACACTTCTTATAGGTGTCATCGCATCGTTTCAGAGTTTGTTCATTGTCCAAATGATCCTCTTCTATTATCAACACGTCCCTGAGGGTTTGTTCACTGTCCAAATGATCCTCTGCTATTATCAACACGTCCCTGAGGGTGCTATAGTCATCTACACCAACACACAACTTCAATTATTGTATTCCACATTTTTGTGTTACATGACATGAGCATGGGGAATGCCCGCCTGATTTGTACACAATTTTACTTTTCACACCTTGCGAAAGGTTTGGATCCCACTGGTTCCCCTCTCCCTCCAATGGGTCTCTCTTGAAACTCCTCACAACGCTCTTTCTTACAAAGTTACTCTCATTATAAGAAACATTGATGTATTTTGGCTATACATATGCTCCTAGCCTCACACATCAGGGGGCATTTGTTATCACTAGAATTTCATCCACAAATGGTTACAGGAATCCAACATCTTCAAACACCCATTAGTTCATCCATGGCCCAGAAAATGCATTTCCAAAGGGAACAAAATTATACAACTGGTTAAAAAATCAGCATGTACTAAGGATACAAAGGCAACATGCACACATGCGACAGTTGAATAACGCCGGAAAAGTGCATATGCTCCCGATGTGTGACTGTGGACACAAAAATCCACGCACACCTTAGAACGACGCATTTATGATTTTGGTCGGCCTTCCATCCACTTATGGTTCATCTCCCAAGTCGATTTGACACCTAAATCCAGGATGAATCTAAGTGGGGGCTGGTCAAAGACCTAAGGGTGCCCTAAAGAGCCCCTTGTTCACACTAAAGACTGGTTGAATAATGCCTCAAATCTTTGCTATAAAAATAAGCCATGAGTGCACTATATTTTCAAGGAATTAATTTGTATTGTTATGCTTCCTATATTCTCTTGGAGGATCCCCTTCCCTCATCAAGATCATACAAGAATCATTTCATTTAGCCATTCATATCACCTCTTGAGTGAATGTTCTTTGGATTTTCTTCACCATTTCCTTCTAGTTTGTTACTTGTAAGAAGAGATTAATCATTGGGGGTTCAAGAGCCCTCCCTTGGAGGAAGAGGGGAACTATAAGTCTCCCTTTCTCTTTGGTGTTTTCCCACTAATACAACTTATCCATTGGTGGCATACATGTTGTTTATTTTCTTGTTATATTTCCCTTATGCACTCTAGTTTAGTTTATTTTATTGTTATTATCTTAGTTCTTTGATTGTTTCTTATGCTTGATGTTTCTAAATCTTGCATTCACTGCTGTCTTGTCCATCTAACCCAACTGGAATTGTAAGCATCCTTATTTTTCTCATTTAAGTGACAAAAGGGACACAACAACATGGAGTGACCTATCACTGTCACCTTAATAGGAAACTCCTTTCTATTTAGGAATATACCAAGAATACCCCAAGGGAGACATCACCAGTGACCAAAAGGGCCAATGGCTAAGGAAAAAAATGCAATAAAGTGCCCCCCTCTCACTGGTCACTTAAGTCAAAGGTTTTTTTTTTCTTATAGAGATGAAGCAAAAGCTAAATGAGGTGTGCCTGCCCATGACAAGAGAACAAGAAAATATAGAAACTTGCAAGTACAAGAATATGATGTTAGTACTTCTTAAGACCATAAACCTTCAAAAAGTAAGCTAGCTGATATGAATTTGCAGCAATGCAACAATTTATAACAACAATCAATATTTTATAACTTCCACAAGAGTTATGCCTTGAAAGTGCTTGAAAATGACAAGAACAAATAGCTTTAACCTAGCAAAATGATAAAAGTTTGTCACAAGTGAGTTTGGAAATGTCTAGCTAGCATAATAAGTCAATTTTGCAGATAATTTTCTGCATTTAGATGGATTTAGCAATATTTTGCAACAACAACAAATTCTAATGGTCAAAAGTGCAAGAAAACACCATACAAAGTTAACACTTATCTAGTTGATTGACTAGCAATTGTCACAATTAAATTCTAAATGAGTTAAGTGCAATTTATGTAGGAAAATGTATCCAATTAATGTATGTTAGTATGGTTGTAGAAAAGATTTGCAACAACGAGAAGTGAGTTTGTCTATTTTAGGGTTAGGAAATGTTAGTAAAATCTTAAAGGAGGAAGGTTTGAGTGTTTATTTGGTCAATCATTTCACTAAAGAAAGTGGATTAGTTCCATTAGGGTTAATGGAGTCTAGAGGTGATGGTTTTCTCTTGGAAGAATTAACAAAATGATTGCATTTGTCTAAGGAGAAGGGATTATTGGATGAGGTGTTGGTAACCCAAGGCCTCAAGAATCCAAATCCTAAGGATAAACTTGCTAGAGTGTAAGCAATTTTAGGATCTAGCAAAATCTTCCTTCCTTAGACTATTGAAAGATACTAGAAGCAACAATTGAGTAGATAATGAGTTCTAAAGTGCTAGTATTTAGGGCTCTAGAAGTTTACCTAGGTCAAAATATTCTTGGTAAAAAGTCTAGCAAATGAAGAACAAAGAAGTAGTAACTTAAGTCCTTTACTCCTAGGGTTTGTCAAGCAAGCAATTTGATAATATTTAACATGAATCAAAAAATATACCATAACATTCACAATAAAATGAAGAAGTGTAGATTTACTTACTTCACTAAGAATAATGAAGCAATAAATCCCTAGATTACCAAGTAAATTCACCAAGAAATGATCCAAGTTGCAAATTTTAGCCTCCAAGACAAGTGTGCCTCCCAATTTCAGCCAATAACTCCAAAAAAGGGCGCAAATTTAAGACCACACCACTTGTGTGATGAGTGATGATGAAAAAATGACAGTATTTTCTATCTACTTATATAGTTTCAATGACCTTTAATTAAAATTAGGTCATAAAAAGGTCGACTTGGCCAAATTACATCAAAAATCCAATTTTTACACAAATGAAATTAATTAAACCCTAATATCATTTCCAAGGGTGACATCATTCCCTTCTAGGGTAACGTTAGGCCCCTAGGGTGGAACAATAGGCCTCACATGTAGAACGTTTGGCCTCCAAAGGCCTTGAATGCTACCATACGTGCCAACTAGCACACAACTACCCTCATAAATGCAAAACCTGACTGTGGATGACATATAGGGTGACAAAAGTGACGTCATTGGATCCCAAAGGTCAACATCTAGGTGGAAAGAAAAGATCCCCCTGGGTCTAGGTCTTTCGAGGTGTCCCTGGTTCAACACCCTTCTTTCTTCCTAGTGCAAGTCTCTAGTGTTTCTCTGCCCCTGGTTGGGGTGACAACGTCCATCTGTGGGATTTCATCCCCATGGAGGTCCAGGATAATCATTCCCCCATATGTACCTGTCCACTGGGAAAAGTCCCGCAACAACAATAAGTACGCCCTCTAGGGGTTCATAAGTCACAAGGATCATAGTAATGTCAATCAAATATAATAATCAAATTACCAAAACATCTGCATCAAACCCTCCTTTACCCAGACAAATGCTCAAAGACGTTATGTTGTTTAACAAGTCAGGTTTGTAGAAGGTATTAGGATGTCCTATTGGGCCAATCCTCCTTAAGTTTGGGGTGTTTCCTAGGTGAGAACCAATATAGGTCATGTAAGTGTGTGTAAAGTGGCGTGGGGGAAGTGTGTGGGCACAGGGTGTAGTGATAACATGGAAATGTAGATCTTACCTATGGGTGCCTTTGTATAGGGTGAGCTGCACCTTATCATGGATGCCATTTTTTCCTAGCCCATTCAATGCCTTTTATTCTTAGTTTTATTTCTTTTGGTCTTTTTCTTTCATGATTCAAGGGAAGAGTTGGGGACACTGTCCTGGCTTGGTGACCAGAGGTGACAACGTTACCCACAAACATTTCATGGAGATGAGAAGGTTGGATCGTGATGAGACCCCCTTTCTCTTGGCTATGCCACCAAGATCCACTACCTTGGTTTGGTGACTAGATAGATGGTAGTGTCATATCACTACATTCCAATGGTCGTAATAGGTCGTCTCATGATGAGATCTCCACCAAACAATACCTTGAGTTTTGATTTATCTTATGGGTTCCCTTTTCTTACTAAGAATATTTTTATTTCTTTCTTAGGAATCCATGGGAGAAGCATATCAAAGGTTTCATTTTGGCTTTTAACTTTTTCCAGCTACTTTTACCCTCTTGGCCTCTAGCCCCTTCTTCCCACAAGGCAAGGTACAACCCTTATTAGTGTGCAAACTCAATTCCCGAATGAAGGTGGCAGGAAGATGAGAGGAATGACAATGGAAAGTGGTAAGTATGGAGGGAATGGAGGATGACCTTTCATAGACCCAACCAATGGAAACTCATCCTAAATGGGGATAAACTTACTAGGGCATCATGTCACCCTCCCAGGTGTTAGGAACACACTATGCACCTTTTTGCCTATACTTTTTGCCATTATTATACTCTTGATCACCTACATTTGAACCTATACTATCACTTTGTCTGATCATCTCAAAGGTATACAACGTCCTTTCTCATTACTATATGCTCAATCTATTTTGCATGATATTTTACATCACTCTCGTACTTAACTATTGATTAGAAGTGCATAAGTGTCCATAACTGCAGATTAGCATTCAAGGCCTATTGCTGAAACACAGAACAGAGGCTAAAACACGGAGCTGCTACACAGTCCGAGGTCGCAGATGCTGAAACACGAGCTATCACACAGTCCAGAGTTGCAGATGCTGAAACACAGAAGAAACTGACAGAACCGATGATGCTGAAACACAAGGAAGCCGCCACAGTCAGCAGTCAACAGTCAGAGCGCAATTCACAAGGCTGAAACAACATCAGCAACGATGAAAGGAAGCTGTTACACCAGCCGTAACAGCAATAGCTCGTTCAGCATTTCGGTTGCGTGAAATCAGGACATCCTATGCTAATTTAGAAAGGAGATCTGATCTAGGATTGGATTGAGATGCATTGTAATGATTGTATCGAAGGGATTTCCTCTTTAAATTAAGGGAAAATCACCATTCGAGATATCCAAGTTTTGATGTATTGAAGCAACTCCAGAGAAGCGGGACGTATTCTATTCTTTCAATTTGTAATGTGATATTTCAACAGATGAATATAAGTATGCTTTGATTATTCGTCTCTAAGCTTTCCAGTTCCAGGGGAATCTTGTGAGAAGGGAGGACCCACCTTCATCACAAGATTCACCCATTAGTTAGAAGTGTGTTAGCATAATTTCTGTCCATGCTTTGTTTATTGTCATGTGCTGAAACACTGTTTTATGAATTTCGCTTTGCTGAAACACTACTGACTCTGTCTTAGTTTATTGAATAGAATTTGTGATTCTTTTATCAACAATCTTGTGTGATGATTTTATGCTAGCAGAGATTTGATTAAGGGTTCCTGCTCAGACATAAAGGAATTGGAACATCATACCCTCTGTAGGATTTGTTTACTGTTGCACGTGTGCTAGTCAGAGGTTTGGTTAAAGGGTTCCTACTCAGACAGGAAGGAATCACAACACCTTGCACTCTGTAGATTTCATTTCCTGCTGTGTGCTAGCCAGAGGTTCGGTTAAGAGGTTCCTGCTCAGATAGGAAGGAATCTGATTACCTCGATCTCTGTAGGTTTCATTTCCTTCAGCAAGTGTGCTAGTCAGAGAATTGGTTAAAA
>ML846183.1:16853-35938 GCA_009831015.1 Picea engelmannii
TAAATAGAGATCATGGACCAATCGGGTGTTAAGCCACAGATCAATGGCCGTTAAGATCGAGGAGAGTATGAACCGTCGGATCACTCTATGTCGGGAACATATCGTGACCGTCGGATTGCCTAACTACAAATGCATACTAATGCGTACTTAAAGAAACACACTTTTACCTAACGACATATTAGACCAAGTAGATCTAACTAACTCCTAAGTGTCTAAATATCCTAACAGGATGTGCCTGTGTCTGAGCACAAAGTGAACGTGTGAAATCCCAAAGTGATGGGTGCATCGTCATGAGACAAAGATGAAGATAATGTATTAGCCTCCTATGAGCAGAGGGTTGATGATGAACTCCAGATGAATCTCCTGTGTAATGCAGTGGTAAAGAAGATTTGTTTAGTTGGCATGCCTGTGGATGAGCACAAGTGAAGATGATCCTAGTGGTTGAGCATTAGTGAGAGTAGTTCTTATGTGTAATGCAGTGAGCCAGATATATGGACATCCCTATGGATGTGCCCATAGTGGTTGAACACTAGTGGGTGTATGAGATCCCTTGATATATTGTTCAAGAGTCAGACCTCCGTGTAAACCTAATTGTAATGTAAAGGGTACAGGTCGGCCCCACCTTAATGTAAAAGATAATTAATATGGTAATTATTAATTATATTTTGAGTTATTGAGGTCAGCCCTATTGTGCCAATAGACACATCATTTGATGTGACAAGTCTTATATAAATAAAGGTGAATCCCCATTGAGGAAACACACTTGTCATTGTCTCATGTCATCATTTCATAAGTTGTGGTATGAAATTATGAGAATTACAGCACCCTCTTGTGTGCTAGGTTTGGTGATGGTGTGGGAGGTATTTCTCTTGAGGAATATAGCAAAGGATTGGTTGGTTTTTCTTCCCTTGTTGAGAATGGTTTCCCGGGATATTTCTTGTGTTCTTTTGCATGGTTATTCTTCTTGTGATATTGGTTTGTTGTAGTAGTTATGGTTCAAGTAATAGTTAAACAAAAAATTTAAAGAGGATACAAGAGCCATAGCTTGTTGAATAGAGAACGACTGATGTTCAGGAAAACTTGGTCATCTATGGCTCTAATATCTGGGTTACTGTGAGGTGTGAACTCTGGGTAGTTTGAATGCTTGAATTTATTAAATAAGTCATTCTAACAGGGTAGCAGTACCTTGGACCCGGTGCTTCGTTATATATCCTTGTATAATGGTGGTTAGATGAAGACCTTCTTAAGTGGAAATCATATTACAGGCTCTACTTTGGGTTTCTACTCTATTCCTTCACGGGGGGAGGGTTCGATGCTTCGCCTAGATGAGCACCTTTTTGTTACTATTCTATTATGTTTGATTTTGTATTCACCCAGGGTTCATGTCTGTTCAGGTTTCCAACAAATCCTCTAAGACTATCGACCCTCCTGGTAAACTAGAAGGCAATGCAACGCACAGAGTGCCCTGTGCCGTCTCACCCGAGATAGCTTTAATGGGTGGATGTAATACTCATGTGTTTACAACCTAGGATTGAGTGCGAGATATGAGAATTGTATATTGAACCATTATTATAACTTGTAACCACAATAGAACGTCATTTGCGAATAAGAAGGAAGTATAGCAACTCATTCATTAAGCATCACAATAACTACTGAAGACAACAAAGATATGCATGCATTCATCACATAACATAGATGATACCATGGTTCACTCCCTCCTGGGCTATGTCCACAAATATTTGGCTCTCAACTCTTTTATTATAGTTGCTCTGGTACTACAGCGCTACGCGCTTTACAATTCTCCTCAGTCGGGTAAGATATATATAAGGCGGACTAGATCGCACCAGGCTCCTCAGCCTGCGATATAACCCTCAAGATATACCCTCCCTCATCCTCTCTAACTCAACATCTTACAAAAATAGGTCATACAACAAAACATTCCATATTATCTCACTACAATACTTCTCGTTATAATAATGACTAGTATCTCTGATGAACAAAAACCGAACCCCTTATGATACCTAAGTATCTATATTTATACATTTTTGGCTCTTCATCTGTTACAATAAATTACCAAAACCATAACCCTACTGTCATTAGGTCTTCCCTACATCCACGCGTGTTGTTCTTCCTTCCAGTTGTCGGTTTCCTCGTGCATGCTTTCTTTGCCAAAATCGCCCTGCTTTTCCTCTTTGTCTTGCCTCCAACGGGCCCCCAAAACTGACATGTGGCTCATCCCAAGCCACCTAACCTTTGTGTGCTTCCTCGATCTCCTTGGTGATCTCTTGGAACTTTTCCTTGAGCTCTGCTCCTTGTGTTTGTGCCTGCACAATCTTCTCCTTGAGTGTGTCCACTATGTGGGCTGCAATTTCTTCACTGATCAGTTCTGTGCACTCTCCCTGGGTCTATGCTATTTGTGTCTTGGCTTCCTCTTCTTGTGCCAGGACTTCTGCTACCTGCTCTTGTAGCGGTTCCATTTGAGTTTGTCACTCTTGTTTCTATGTTTTCTCATTGGTGACTTCTTCCTACAGTTTCTTCATGTCATGCGCCCCTTTGACATGCTATGTGATGGCCATTGTCTTTTTCCTCTGCTTGAGGTCTTGAATTGTTGCGTTGATCCTTTCTTCTTCCTTGTCCCACCTTTGGACCTGCTGATCCTCCTCTAACTTTGTCCAAAGTTTTGTTGCTTTATCAAACAAGTCGGTTGTTGTGCTGACCTGTTGTTCTATCTCCTGCAACTGGGCTATTGCTTCCTTCTTCCTTTGCTCCTTCACTTCTGGTGTAGTAGTGGGTGTGATCCTTATGGTATTGATCAATTGCCTGTGCAATCTGATCAATATGTTCTGTTGCTATGATTTCATCCCCCTGCGCGGCCTTTGGAATCTTCTCGTAAGTTCCTGCCACTTTCTACTCCAATCCTTTCCCCCGCTCCTTTTCCTCTTGGGTCTCGAACTTATCCTGCTCATAGACTATTTCCAGCACATCACGCTTCTTTGTTGCCTACTACAGTTCGACTAAGTCTTTACGTGCGTGAGACTGTACCTCGTGGTTTACGCTAACCTACAACTTGTGTAGTGCCCTGGATGGCATCTGCATCAACACCAGTTGGACTTGAGCTAAGTCTTTTATGGGTGTCTTCCCCATGATCTCTTCCATGCGCAGCATACTGAGTGTGATGTGGAATGTTGTGTTCGGTTGCAGTATCGTATGGACTAGATCTCGTTCTTCTTCTTCCACTCTTTCGTTTGTATGTGGTGTTGATGGCCATGTTCCCATGTTGTTGCCTGCTATGTGTACTTCCTCAATTCATTTGAGGAGTTATCGCATGTCTGTCAACTCCTCCTGAATCCTGTCCCTGTGGTGCACAGCATTGTCAAAATCCTCAGCTATACAATCTTGGACCATTCGGGCTATCATTTCTCCATCGTCGTCTGTGATCATATACTCTGGAGGTGTTTTTTGTGCCTTCGTATTATTGTGTGCTCTTCTTTTCTGTGTGGTTGGCCTCTTATTTCCACCTAGTTCCTGTGGATTGGGACTTGTTGTAGTCCCTTACATTGTCCCAGGCTGTTTCTGCTGCACTTTGGCTGGTTGCATGTTATCCTTATTCCCCTTCTGGGTCCCTATCTTTGCTTCCCCTTCGTCTGTCTGCTTTGTCTTTGTCTAGCCTATCCTCCATTACTTGGGCACTGGGTCTTATTGATTTTGTGTTTCTTTTTGTCCAACCTCCTCTTCTGTTGTCTTTTCCAACAAGTCTTGGGTGAGGACTGGAATATTCCATTCGTCTTCCCAATCTTTGATAACCATGTCAATGTCGCCCTCTGTGATATGGTAGCGCATATGTATCCACTACTTATCGGGGTCCTTGTGCGCCTTTTATCCACATCGCATGTCATGTGGACTTGAATTTGGTGATGTCATGTGGACCTAAAATTCCTGTCTTCTCCAACCCTATTGCCCGTCGGATGGCTGATAAATCAGTTCCCCAACCGTATTTGTACCCACAGTCTCTAAGTATACCCGCTTTGAAAATTTTGGAAACTTGTTTGCGTCTGCTACATCTTGGTCTGAATATTTTAGCTTGTTGATCTGCCCTAGAAATCCTGGTTCCACTCATACCCCATATGGTATACGCGGTAGAATTATTGTTGTGACAGGATGCTTGCGAGGTGAACTAGGTACCTGCTTCTTGTCTTTCTTCGGTGGTGGCTGGATCAAAGTTCCAACGACCTTCATTTGTACTTCGGAATGCCATTCTGGCCAACCCGTGACATCCTCTATTGTTCCCTCTGGTGGGATGTCTAAGACATTTGTTTGAGATTCATCTAGTTTGACTGTTGTTTCCAGATTCGTCGTCGTTCCATTGACTCTTGGAGTTGCTCAAGTGTTCTCTAGTTGCACCTCCTTCAATGTTTTTGCATCCTAGTTCTGATGCTCCTGTACATCTTTTGGTATATCTATATGTGTGTCGTCTGGTGTTGGATGTTGGGTTTCTTCCATTATATGTGTGGGGTTTAATGGTGTTGTGTCTGGGGATGGGATTTTTTTAGAATTGACGAACTCTGGTGGTTGTTGTTTACCTTCTTCCAACTGTACCCGTGACCTAGTTTTAACTCTGGTTTGTCTGGCACTTTGGCTTGCTTATGCTTGCTTTGGTGGTGCCATGGTGGTGAATGTCGAAATTTTGTTGACTTTGAATGGTCTCTGTGAGCTCTGTGAACTCTACTCTGTGATCCTTCGTCTCTATCTCTCTCTGTCTGTTCTCTTTTCGCAAATAGACTCTTTGTTCCCACGTTTGTGTGTTGTATGGGCATCCCATGAAGCTTGTCGAGGATGCTTCCTTAATTGTGGGTTAAATGCGCCTCTGGTTCTTTTGTACATTTCATTACTCTGCCTTGCCGTCTCCAGTTGGCGCGATTAATGTGGCGTCCCATCGGTCCTTTCCATCCTTTAATTCTGCCTAACTTCGTATTTTTGTACTGCTTTTGTCGTCTTTCCATTTCTCGCTTGTTTCCCTTTTGACCTGGTCGTTAGCCTTATCCTCACCAAGTCTGTGTTCCTAAGAATGTGTGCCCTTTCTATTTTCGGCACATTGTGCCTCTGTTGGTTGGTTTTGATACACTGGGTTTTTTTTTTTTTATTGCGCAATGGGTGGTCGACTGTCCTTATACATCTTCAGTCGACTCCCATTGATCATTCCTCTGAGTTTTGTGCCTGATAAATATCTCAATTGTATAGATCCTCCATCTGTGATAGATTTTACTTCGTATGGTCCTAGCCAGTGCATTTTGAGCTTTCCTGGGTGCTGAAACGATTTGTTTTCATACATCAATACTAGGTCTCATTCCTTGAAAGTTTTCTTCTTTTTGTGTCTGTCATGCCAAGCTTTGTCCCTTGATTTCTGAACTTGTTGGTGGAATCCTGCTAGGATCCGATCTTCCTCCATGGTCATTAACTGATTTAGTCACTCTTGTACTGCACCTCATTCTGTCATATGTGTGATTGTTGCTACGTGCAAGCTTGGTACTAAGAATTCTAATGGAACCACTGCTTCTTGGCCATAGACTAGTTTAAATGGCGTGTGCCCTGTCATCTTTTTTCACGTAGTCCTGTAGGCCCATAATATTTCTAGTACTTTGAGGTCCCAGTCATCCCTGTTGACATTACAGATCTTTGTCAATGCATTCTCCAAGATTTTGTTAAAAGCTTCCACTGTGCCATTTTCCTGTGGGTGATATGGTGTGCTCTTTTGATGATGGACTTCAAATTATTCAGTCATAGCGTTGATAGTGTTGTTGATGAAGTGTGTGCCTCGGTCGCTCATCAAAAATCTTGGGCATCCAAATCTAGTGATCACTTGTTCGAATAAGAAGTGTGTTGTTGTTTCTGCACTGCAATCTTTCACTGGTACGGATTTCTCCCATCTTGTTAGGTACTCTGTCCCGGTGATAATGTACCTAGATCCTATTCTTTTTTTTGGTGGGTTGATTGGTCCCACAAAGTCTATTTCCCACTTATCGAATGCCTTCAATGTAACTTGTGGTTGTAATGGAATCTTGTCCCTTCTATTGGGTTTACCTACCCTTTGAGAGACATCACATCTCTGAAAGTACTCCTTCGAGTCTTGGTGAATGGTCGGCCACCATAGTCCTATGCGTAATACCTTATGCGTGGTAGCTTTGCCTGCATAATTCCCTCCTGCTATTCCCAAATGGGATTCTGCTAAGACTCTTGGTCTTTCGTGCTCTATCACGTACCTTCACAATATGTTATCTGCACCCATTTTGTATAAGTGTCCTACAATCAGTTGATATTATGCAATGCAAACTACCGGGTTTTTCTTCTGCACGGTGTTATATTCTTGTGGTGCATTACCTATGCTCAAGTAACGAATAATATCTGCAAAGTAATCGTCAATGATCTGGACTAAAAATAGTTGCGCATCTGGAAAGGTGTCTTATAAATTCGTAGGTTCTTCTCCATTTGTGACCCTTGACAGGTGGTCAGGTCCTACATTCAGTTTTCCTAGCTTAACGATTACTTCAAAGTCGAATTCTTGAAACAATAGTAACCATCAACAAATTCTCCCCCCCCAACACTGGCTTGTTGACTAGGTATTTCAGGTCTAAGTGATCTGTGAACATCTTAAAGTGTTTCCCCAATAAGTAATGTCTGAAGTTTTGCAGTGCGTAGACCATAGTTAGGCCTTCCCTCTCTGTAGTGTTGTAGTTATGCTTCGATTCTGATAGTTTCCTACTTGCAAATGCTATCGGGTGATCCAAGTCTCTCACTCCTAGTTGCGCCAAGATAGCTCCAAGTGTTATGGCTGATGCATCTACATGCACATGGAATGTCTTCTCCCAGTCTGGAAATACAAATATTGGTGCAGTGACCATATTTTCCTTCAGGGTATCCAGACCATGTTCACATTCGTCGTTCCACTGAAACTCTGTATCCTTTCTTAACAACTTTTCCATTGGTGCAGTAATCTGTGCATACCCTTTGATAAATTCCCTATAGTATCCTGTGTGTCCCAACGTCTCTCTTAGTTGACGGACTATTTTTGGTGGTGGTAAGTTAACAATTACTACAATCTTTGCAGGATCTACTAATAAACCTTGTTTTCATACCATGTGGCCCAATAGTATCCCAAATGGTGTTCTGAATATGAATTTCTTTATGTTTAGTGATATCTAGCACTGCCTACATATTTCTAACATCATACATAAGACTTCTACATGGTACTTCAACAAACTATAGACTGTCCAATCGTCCAAGTATACCTCGAGAAACTGGTGGATGAATTCCTTAAACGCGGCAATGACTACTCTAGAAAATATTGCTAGTGCATTCTTCAGTCCAAACAACATGATTGTGTATTGATAGGACCCCCATTATGTCACAAACATGGTCTTGTATCTGTCTTCCTATGCTATCTTGATCTGATGGTAGCCTGAGAATCCATCAGTGAATGAGTAAGCTTCATGTCCACCTACTTTCTCTAACACTTCATCCATGAAAGGTGTAGGGAATGGGTCATGTAGGCATGCATCATTCAACTTCCACAGGTCGTTGTATTCACACAATAACTCTATTATGCTTTCCATTGTTGTCTCATACCAGTAGTCTCCAATGTTGGCCATTTTAGGATGCTCAACTGTCCCAATGTTGACTATCTTTACCCTGATCGGCACGACAATGACTTCTAACTCGATAGGTGGTCCTTCTACTTCTCTTTCTCCTTCTTCTTCTTCGATCTGAATATTTTTCATATCGTCTTCATCTGGTGCTTCCTCATGCACATGGTAACATGAAAACAGTGCCTTGACTGTCTGTTTGTTCCGCTATTGTTCCTCTGTTATGTGTTCGACTCCTGGTCCCTCAATGAATATCACTCATCTTATATGTTTGAGAGATTCATCTATGTTGGGGTTCTCATGTTCGAATGAGAAAGTGACTATAAAATTATGTTGCAATGTCGTCCAGGTTGCAGTTCCCTTGTGCAATTCCTGATCTGTATACCAGTTCGTTGGTATGCCCGCTAGGGTGTGTATGAAATGATGAGGTCATTCCTCTGGGGGTGTCAATTTCCATAGTGTTCTGCATTTCTCCAAGTGTTTTGTTGGTGCCCCCTGTCCATCGTACCTATGTGTCTTGTTGTTTTTCTATTCTACGTCGAACCTTATGCGCAGTAACCACTTACATTGGTACCAATCTGTGATTGTCTCTTTGTGTGAGCCCCACCATCTTCCATGTGTGGCCTTGAGTGCTATATAAGGTGCTAACAGTTTTTGATTCTCTAAGACTTCGTCTTCATACTGTGCCAAGAATGTTTCCAAATATTTTATTACGTGGAAACTGGGTGGTTCCCTTGTTTTTGTGCCTACCCATCTTACTGCATGGTCTATTCGTGCACATAATCTCGTGGAAACTTCGTGTAGCCTCTATTTCCAATTTTCTAGACCGGTATCTAAGTCTGTTGCACATGAAGTAATGCTCTGCCAACTGACTATCCCATCTATAGTTGGGTTTACGTAATCCTCATCGCGCGCGGTTGTTCTGTACAACTGGTTGATTTCCTCTAATTCTAAGCAAGTAGGTTCTACAAACCTTTCCCCTTCTGAGGGATCTAATGACGCAATGACCCTGTATTCTCCTGACTCAAATGTCATTTTCCTAGTCTTCAAGTTAATTATGGCCTGGTTGTCAAACGCCCAATCCAGACCAAGCAACGTTGGGTAATATGTTGTGTCATCCACTATTTCAATGACTTCAAAATCTGCTTTAGTGCGCACTCCATATAGGTCTAATGTTACTCCTTTCAGTCTACCGATTGGTAAGACTCTGTGTTGGTTTAATAATTTCAGTTGAAAATGTGAGTAACCTAACATGGGCTCTCCCATGCATTTTTATGTCTTCTTTGGTAATACATTAACTTCATATCCTAGATCCAGTATGATGTCTCCCATGTTAAAATCTCCAATGTTTTCATTCAGTCTGAACTCCCTACTTGTTCTTCTCCTGGTATGTAGGTGATTGACTGTCTTTTTTTCTATTTTTCCTTCCGTCTCTACACTACATTTTTATAATATGTTTTGCAATATTTTCACAGATGATGGATCATTTAATACTTTTATGCATGATTGCAAGAAGCCTTTGATTGTACTTACTTGTCTCATGGGTTGCATTTCGTTGGTATGATCCAATAATGGAGGCATCTTGTATTATGGTGCTCCCTTGTTTTGTTGCGTAGTTGAAGTCGACGCCATGTATTCTTTCTGAAATTATTGTCTTGCTTGCTTAAATACCTCCTTCTCCTTTTGCTCGTCGAACTACTTCCTTGGTTTGGTGTTCTTCTTCACCCACTAGTTTTGTGTTGGATCTTGTCAGACTGCGTCGTTTCCTGTTTTATCTCTTCCGCGGGTAACTATGTTGATGTTTCGTCCTTCATCCCTTGCTTTGGCTAAGATCCATTGAACATTCTGGTTGTTCTGGTTCCTCTTTTCTTGGATATTTACTAATAGTGTCATACATTCCTCTGTATCATGGTTTGATGTGTGGCAATACATACAAGTCGTTGGTGGAAGCGGACATTCTCTTGCATAATGTCCTAGTTGTTGGCAGTTGTGGCATACCACTGGTCCTCGACCTCATCCAAAACCTCCTTGTGCTTGTCCTCCACCTCTATATCTTGCTCGATCTCCCCTCAGTGCGTTATACTGAGGCGCCTGATTATATTGCGCGGTATTGTACTGAGGTTGTGTTGTGTTGTACTAAGGTTGCACGTTGTTATATGGTTGTTGCGCAGTATTATACTACTGATGCACAGTGTTGTATGGAGCTGGAACTTGATTGAACTCTGGTGCGGCTTGCCCATTACTCATTTCTATTTGCACTCTATATGCATCTAATGTCCTTTCTCGCATCAACTCCATAGTTCTACAATCTTTGTCGTCGTGGCCCACTGACTTGCAAAAGTTGAAATATGAGCTCTTTGGGACTGTCTGGTATTTCTGCATCATCGTGCAATGATATGGATCGTGACCCATTTTCTTTCATATTTTGAACCATAATCCTCCTGTTGGTAACGGATTTGGCATTCATGATGCCATATACTATGTGAATGTTGGACATTCATTCTTGTGGTGTCCTTCCGTCCTGCATGTGGTACACCAAACAACTTCCCATTTTTCCTTACTCTTATTATGGTTTAACTGAAATGTTAAGTTCTTCAATAGTTGGGTTCGTCTGTTGATACTGATTTTCTTCCAGTTGCAGGGCTGCCTGCAGAGCCTTTGCCTGCGTTTGAAAATTTTGTTGTCGCAATGGGTATTTTAAGTGTGGGAGTAGTAAGTTGACAAACAGGTGTCGATACTGCATATCGGTCATGAGATATTTTAAATTTCCCTTCAATCGCTTGAATCTCTTATCAATCTCCCATACGGATTCTCCTGATTTTTGTCTATTTTGATCATCTCATTCATGTACTGATCTTCTGAACTCGGCTTCTGGAACTCATTTATCAGTAAATTCTTAATGTATGCAATTGTTCTAGTTGTCCCTGCTGGATTATTTGTAGCTAAACTCATATACCAATCTAGTGCATGATCCCTTAGTGTAATCGCTAGTTGTGCCAATTTAGTGTCTTCGTCTGTGATATGTTTTGCTTCCCAAATATTCTCACAGATGAACAAAAATTTTTTCAGGTCCTCCGACACTTCTCCTTTAAATTCTGGTAACTTGATGGTGGGATCGTGTCCTGTCATTTTGAACGTTGAACTACTACCTCTGCGCGGTGTAGATACCTAACTAGTGTTTCCTAAACCGGCCCTCCATTTTTTGTTCCTTGTGTAGATTTACTTCCTACTATTTGACTTCTTCTGAACTTTGGTTGTCTAAATGGTGGTGTTCTCTTTGGTATATTAGTCGCACATGGGTTTATGGGTTCCACACTGACATTAATATGGATAGGATTACTGCCTTCTCTTCCCGCTCTTGGACCTCTCGTCTTCCTCTCGTATGTTGCGTGCAGGATTTCCTCAATCTTCTCCACAGCCCGGAGATCCTCTACCTCTTCCTCATCACTCACCAAGCCTTCCCTCGCGGCTACGTCTCTCTTCTTGATATTCACCTTGTATTGGTAGGGTACTCTGCTACGCGTCTTTCCAGCTGTCGCCATGATCCGCTTGATCTGGTCATCATCCATCATAATCGGGTCCAAGGGTTCCTCCTTATTTCCCTTATCCTTTCCTCCTTCCATTTCTCCTCTTTTTGTCAGTGCTTCCCCCTTTCCCCCATGCACGCAGGGAAGTTTAGTTGTTTGACTCCATTGTCATTACCCCTTTGTTATATAACAATATTTTAATAGAAGTATACAACGATCGAATCTACCTTCCTCGAGGTCCACGTAGAAACTCTTTCTCCACTGCGCTGGATGACTTCGTTGTGTCTACTGCAAACTTTGTTATAAAACCTGCCATAATACTGTTGAGCCAAAAATCTACTGCACAGGTGAATTTGTTGTTCACCTGCTGTAATTGCTCAATCTGTACTGGGGTCCACTCTAACTTTCGGATCCAGTTCATTGCGTGGTTATCCTTCAACCTTAGTATCCACTCCTGTAATAAGTGTGGAAAATCACAGAAAAAGACTTCGTGTAAATCAGTAAACACGTATTTCTCAAGATATTTGTGGGGTTTTGCGCTAGGGTTTATGTTATCTTTTTGTGTAAACTCCAGCGCTTGGGTTCTCATCCAAGTTTGGATCTCTAGTTTTGTGGGATTCCATGGTCTCAACATTCCCTTTTAGTAGCTCATTTCTTTCTGCCCTAATATTTTCTTGATCTGCCTCCGACATATCTTCAACTTATCTCATCTACTCAATCCTCTCTTGTTCCTACCAGCGGAAACATAACCATTTTTTGGTTACTATTCTATTATGTATGAGTTTGTATTGACCCAGGGTTCATGTCTGTTTGGGTTTCCAACAAAGCCTCTAAAACTATCGGCCCTCCCGGTAAACTAGAAGGCAACGCAGCGCACAGAGTGCCCTGCGTTGTCTCACCCAAGATAGATTTAATGGGTGGTTGTAATACTCATGTGTTTACAGCCTAGGATTGAGTGCGAGATATGAGAACTGTATATTGAACCATTATTATAACTTGTAACCACAATAGAACGTCGTTTGAAAATAAGAAGGAAGTATAGCAACTCATTCATTAAGCATCACAATAACTACTGAAGACAGCAAAGATATGCATGCATTCATCACATAACACAAATGTTACCGTGGTTCACCCCCTCCTGGGCTACGTCCACAAAGATTTGGCTCTCATCTCTTTTATTATAGTCGCTCTGGTACTGCAGCACCACGTGCTCTACAATTCTCCTCAGCCGGGTAAGATCTATATGAGGCGGACTAGATCGCACCAGGCTCCTCAGCCTGTGATCTAACCCTCAAGATCTACCCTCCCTCGACCTCTCTAGCTCAACAGCTTAAAAAAATAGGTCATACAACAAAACATTCCATATTTGCTCGCTACAATACTTCTCATTATACTAACGACTAGTCTCTCTGATGAACAAAAACCAAACCCCTTATGATACTTAAGTATCTATATTTATACATTTTTGGCTCTTCATCCGTTACAATACATTACCAAAACCCTAACCCTACCGTCGTTAGTTTTTCACTGCATGCGTGCGTGTTGTTCTTCCTTCTAGCTGTCACTTTCCTCGTGCATGCTTTCTTTCCCAAAATCGCCTTACTTTTCCGCTTTAGCCTGCCTCTAATAACACCTTTACCCTTGGGCGTTTTCAGAGACTACCGAATGGAAAATATTCACAATGATATGTTATGAAAAAGTAACAAACAACAATCAATCCATAATTCATTCACACTACCTAAGAATCACGACAAATTTTCATCTTGAATGTGTACCTGGTAACAATAAGGGAAATTAACGTTAAAACTTACTAGTTCCAAGACAAAAAAAAATACCTTGAATTAACAGAGACACATCCATAACACGCACAGTTCTTGAAATCAAGATGTTCTTCATTGCACAAGATCTCTTTACATAATCGATAGCAATAATACCCAAAAGAAATCATTCATGCACATATATCTCAGCTTCCTATCAGTCAAATATAGCTATTAAACACCAAGGTACAACAAGATTTCACAAATCTTCAGGTTTGAATGCACCCACTTGTGTGTCATGCTTGGAATTAACTCTTTACATAGTATGATGGTGCAAACACCCCTTTTCCCATTTCATCGGTAAATTAAAAATATGGTTATTTGGTGCACAATGATTTTCCCCACTGGGGATCAGATGTTTAAGACCATTGGCCCTTTTGAAACAATTTTTCTTTCATTGTTTTTCGTCGATCCCGATGAAATTACATATAAAAGAAACATTTTTCATTGTCATGCAGTGCCTTTTCCAAATGGTGGCATGTCAAGACATGTAGAATCATACCGTGATGTGGTACATGATGTGTTAACTGAAATGTTATATGGAAGTACAAAGGATAACATGGTGAGGCCTAAATGGTTGGGGCATGGTGATGCAGTCATGTGCAGAGATGACCCGGAGGCATGGAAACTTTGAAAGGCCAATTCCACCTTTAAAAATTTGAACAACCATGATTAAAAGTACTCATGAGATGAATGTCTTAGATTTGAAGCGTCCTTTGTGGAGATCAACCATCAATGGAAACAAATACATGGGCATGGGATTTTTTCAGAATGAGAATGGTCGACGTTGATAGGGCATCGACTATCGACATAGAGACTTGCCTCTTAACATTTTCAATGTGAAACTAAATTCATCGATGGTTGATGAAATCATAAGCAACAATAAATGTGAAATGCCTTTGTTTCCAACATCCACACATAATCTCCCAATCCCCGATAAATCGAGGAAAACGTACAAATATAACATGGAAGGTGATGTGGCAAAGGGGAGACACATTTATGTGGCGTGGTAGGTGATGTGGTCGGTATGAAAACTCCATGTGGTATGTAACATGGTTGTATGAAACTCATGTATACTATATGACATGGACCCTTAACTCATCAAAATCAGATGAATCTTGTCTTATATGTCAATGTTTAGGATTAATTGAGTTCTCATATTAGATGACGAAGGATTGTTTAAGTTCTTTGGGCTTGATCAACATCGTCAAGGTTTAACATCATGTTCATGCTTTGCAAGAGACATCGATCGACGTCGATGACCGATGTACATCGGTGATCGGTGAAATATTTCATATGTTTCTCATTTTACGCAAATATATTTCCAGTGCTCGATGCACTATCAGTGATCAGCATAATCGTCCATCAAGGATCGGGGAAAACAAGATTTTAATGAGTTTTTTTTTTTCTTTTACAAAAATTCTTAAGTCCCAACCCCTTTATATTTAAATTAGGAACTCATATGTGTTCTTATATTTTGGATAATCCCCTTTTCAAGCTTGAAACACGACTGACTGAGAGAAACCAGAGGGGAAGGTATTAAAAAATAAATAAAAGCAAGCTAAACCAATAACAATGGAGATCAAAAATAAAGTGGTACCCATTGAAATGCCTAATATTTCAAAGAGTGTGTTGAAGTATCAACACATTGGTTTTCATATGTCATAGAAAAGGTTCGTGCTTCATAGTCCCATGGGAAGAGCCTCACTTAAAAGATCTATAATCTTGAGTTGAAGTGCAAATAAAAAAAAAGTAAAAGAAGAAGAAGAAGGAAATAAAGCATGAGAAATTCCCCCTCACTATGAGGCCATTTACCCCAAGTCCTATGCAATAAAATGCATATCTTAGAAAAAGGACTAAATTCTGAGTCATTATGATATTCTAGCCAATATTTTAGAAAAGGACTAAATTCTAGCCAATATTCTTTTAACATGTCAAATACATATCCTATATTATTTCTAAATGGAATAAACACCTACATAAAAAAGATATCATCTCCATAATGATCAAACCAAAAATATAGCAAAATTATCTTTTTTAGAAGTTTGGAATTTCAATAGGTCTCATCAAAGTAGAGATACATAACATAAATAGGCAATAAAAGAAAGAGATTGGAATCAAAGGGAGAAATGTACTAAGTCCCTATCCTCCCTAAATCAACATCTTGCAAAATTCAATGTACAAATATTCAAATGCACATGCAAAGGTAGCATAAATTCCACCAAATAATAAAAATATAAATAAAAACTATACTTACTACAAATGAAAAGGGAGAACTCGGTGCACTTGGAACGATATGGAATGAGGAATTTCAAAAAAGGCTATTTGATATTATTACTTTCCTCCATGCATTTGAGCCAAAATCCCGGTGCATTTGTTTATACCATACATTTTGGTGCATCGTATTTTGATACACACCAAACATATACCTATGTTAAAACATCCCCAAACAAAAACCTTCACAAAGTAATAATTGAAGAATATTGTACTTCTATTTCAATTGAAAATAGTTTCTATGGTGCAATTAAGACAATAGATTAAACCAGTGCACTTAAATCCAACTAACACACCACAAGATGGATTTATTTTTTTAAGAAAAATAGACACTACTTTTTTCATCAATGTGCTAAAAATTAAAATGAAAAAAAGAGCGAGAATTTCATTATGTAAAAGTGACTATAACAAAACCCTAAACCCTAATACATTGTTGTGTCAAAATTTAGAGGGGAGACTTGTGCAAGAGAGATTTACCAAGTAAGATATTGGAGTGGACAGATTTTTTTAAATGGTGGAATTTGTAAGTGGTCACCATGGATCACATACAAATTCTACATAGGATAAATTTTAGGTATGTAACTTCGTCCTCCTCGTCTGAACAAAATAGAAGGGTTTCAGACTCACTTTCAATGTTGCAAACCCTAGCTTTTATTGTTGCTTCATTGTGTTTTTTGTGTTGTTGCAAACCCTAGTCAGAGGGGTTTAGTTTCTATAATGGTATTTTTTTTTGAGTATTTGTAGGCTTTAATGGTTATTTTGACGTAAAGAATATTTTAAAGCATTGAGGCCCCTTGTTGTATTTGATCCCAAAACCTATCCCTGTTAGAATTTGTTTTACGTTTTTGGGTTGCATGGTGCATATTGTACAATAAATATGCACTTTTGTTTTTTTTCTATCGAGCACCCTGCTTAGCTCTGTCGATTTCTTTAATAATAGGTTTTTGGGTTTCATGATCCACATTGTACAAGAAATATACATCAATGAATTTTTATTGTAGAGTGTACTTCTCGTTCCTATCAGGTTAAAAAAAAACATTTTTGGGTTTAGAGGTGCACACTATACAATAAATACACATGTCTGCATTGTTTAATGTAGAGTGCACCACTTGATCCCGCCTATTTAAAAATAAAAATAATTGTTTGGGGGGGTTTACAATGCACCCTGCATAGTAAATATGAACCATTGCATTTTTACTATATAGTGCACCACTTGGACCTACCTTTTCTTAAATTTAGTTTTTGGAGTCCTCCATATAGAAGTAAACGTGTTGATGGATATTACTATATCAGACATGGCAATGTTATGATTGTATAATGTGCATTGATTATCCTAAAAATAGTTTTAGATTGAAATTCTCTACTTAGGCTGTAAGACATATTTTATAATTTGTATTCATTATGAAGGTATTTTATTGTTAGAAGAATAAGAAAGAAAATGTGTGGCAATGAACGTGAGGGAAGCACGTCTCAACAAAAGAATACGACAATTTATTTGAAATTTTAATACAAAAATAATATATTTGAATTATTTGTGTGTGTAAATAATGTGTATTATTTAAAATGTATCATGTATTAAAAAAAAAAAAACTTGAAAAAAATAAATAAGATTGTTTGCAATATAAGTGAAAAAGAGCACAAAATATTTATAGAAATATAGAAAACAAGGGAATTAGGCATAGATGATTTTAGGGGCTAAATTTTGCAAATGGTCTAATTTTACATGGTTTTTCCCAAAAAATGATTCGCCCAAATTCCATAGAATAATTTTTTTTACCTTTAAAATCGCAAAAAATCTATCACCAAACATTTTACTTTTTGCATATTAAGGACTAGTAATATTATCCCATGTTTATACATTTTAATATAAATTTTCATCCTTAAAATCATCCCTCGAATTAGGTGGATCAACAGGTGATGAAGATGATTTATTTTATTTTATTGTTTTGCTAATAATGTACTTCTTAACAATAATAGCTAACATGTCATTCAATTTCTCATATGTTGAATATTGTGCAAGGATCGATAACGAGGAAATAGAAGGCCCTCCTATGAAGATTTTTTTTTTTTGGATGGATGTAAATTATGATGAATTGGTCCTCAATTTATTTGGAGTGTTGTTGGAAGTTAATAATGTGGGGGGGATGGGGTGACACGCGGAGATGCCTTTCCATATGGCTCAGCATCGAGCCATAGCATAAATGTTGATGGCCGCCACCCATCCTCTCCGCATTTACGATGGTAGCCGACCATTACAGCCGCTATACGGAGGAGGGACTCCTCCCTCGTGCGAAAGATCTTTCTCAGACCGCACTCAACATGACAGGATTTATGGATAGCCAGGCAAATCCGTCATTTGGTAATTCGAAATTTCGAGCGCCTGGACATAGATGGTTCGCTCTCGTTTTGGACCTCCCCGTCGATTGGGAGCTCTGGTGCAGCTCTGGTTCCTTATCGTCTCGGCTCACTTTCGTTTCGCTGCATTCTCTCTGCATTTTTATCCACCCCTCAGCATCAATGACCAGGAAGCGAGGCAGGCCTCACCGTGGCTCGGCCTGGTACACCCACAAAGAGAAAAGGCAAAGGAGGAAGAACCTGGAGCACGCTCTGTCGATGAGGACTTCCATTCTCCAGAAGAGGGCACGCACCGACCATTTGGCTCTGCATGCCATTATTGATGAGACTGGGATAGAGCGTAGTAGTCATACCATGGCAATTGAGCCTGGAAGCAGTCTGGAGGGAGGTGTCATGGACGAGTTTCCAACTTGCTATGTTGAAGAAATGTTGTACCTGGAGGAATTAGTGACCACCCTGGAACCCCAAGCCATGGCACCGAACTCACAGGATCGTAGCGGTCCTAAAGACGAGACGACAGACGAATTCCCTGTGTGTATCGTTGAAGAGATACCGTGGACAGGTGACTACATCCCCACCAGCCATGCTGAGAAGGCAATGATCGAGGACGAGGCTCGGGACAAGGCTTGCGCCAAAAGGAACATGGACGAGACCAGACCAGGGATGAAGGAGGAAGCAGTCGGTGCAGGACTAACTGAGATCAAGGCCAGAGCTAGGATGAACGTGGAAGTGGGGAATGAAATCTTCGACGACGCAGGTAATCATGACTTTCATGGTCCATTCCTCCGTGCAGAGCATCTGGCTCTGGTGTTCGAACTCCGAGGCCACATGGTAGACCAGGAGCACAGAGCCCTTCTCATGGGACAACATCTAGACTTGCTCCTTGACGCATACTCCAACGCTCCAGCAAAGACGAAATGTCCATTCTGCGCACAACCATTCGCTATCCCAGCCAGGTCCACATGGCAGACAAGCAAGGGTGACATGTCACCGGGTATCTAGGTTCTCCTATGCTAGTTTGTTTTATGTTTAATCATGATGTTGCTACATGTAAACTTGACCTATGGCCATCTGTCCTGGTTTCCTTCGGGCAGGACAGAGGGCAAAACAGTTTTCCAAACTATGCTGGTTTCTGGTAAAACGACAACATTTTTGGTGGCTCAGAACTATATCTCTATGTATTTTGTCAATGTTTCTCTGATAACTTAATATAGCAGGTACTATCTTTTTTACTTAAAAAAAATAAAATAATGGGGGGGGATTTTATAAAACTATGAGGTGTTGATACTGAGAGGGGGTTGAATCAGTATCAAGTACAATTTAAAACCTTTTTCAACTTATACTTAAATCATTCAACTATATCCAATGAGAAATGAACAATAATATAAGAGTTACACCAATACACCACAATACACCATGCACAATATATGAGAAATAATCAATAGTTATTGTTCAAGGGAAGTAATGACTTCCAA
>ML846184.1:25511-35937 GCA_009831015.1 Picea engelmannii
GGGATTGGGTGTTTTTAAGACTACAACCATACAAATAGATGTCCCTCAAGCAATCCAAGAAGGATAATAAATTATCACCAAAGTACTATGGCCCTTATAAGGTGTTGCAAAATATTGGTACTATGGCATACAAATTGGAGTTGTCTGCATCTTCATGAGTACACCCAGTTTTCCATGTTTCATTCTTAAAGAAGGTTATAGGCGACAAGATCCCAGTTCAAACTATATTGCCAGAATTTGACGAGGAAGGAAAAATCATATTGGAGCCTGAAGGCATTACTGACACAAGAATTTTCCAGCTGAGGAATAGATCCATTCCAGAGTATCTCATTAAATGGAGGAAACTATCGGCTGAAGATTCCACTTAGGAAGATGAGTCTTTTATACAAAAGCATCCAAAGTTACTCAAGCATTACAGACAACACTTGTCTCAAGGGGAGGGGCATGTTAAGACCTAATATTGGCTCATTACCCCTTAATTGGGGCATATTAGATTAGTAATGTTATTTTATTTATGTCAGCTTTATTCCATTAGTTGTACTTATACCTCCTAGTCTCCTATATATACCAAGGAGACATTTTCATTTGGAATCATCTTGTACTTGAACATTTAAGTGGGGTAAAAGAAGGTTGCCCCCTCGAAGAGGCTTATTATCTGAAATTATCTCTTTTTCAAGGTGTTGAGTACTTTTTATGAGGTTTTTCTATGCTATATTGATATTTGATTCTTAACACTGAAGCTACCACAAGCTTCAATGGTAGAGATTTGAGTTTTTGCTTGCCAACAAATTTTTGACATTTGATACAAGCCTTGATTTTTGCACAGACATCAGTGAATAGAGTAGGCCAGAAGTACCCGGACCTGAGAATATTGTAGGTTGTGGTTCTCCATAAATGATTTCCCCCACATAGGCTGTCACGAAAATCAAACATAATATTTTGGGCCTCTTGTGGGTCTAAACATCTCAGAAGAACACCTAGAGGGTCTTTCCAATACAAGGCCTGGTCAATAAGGAAATACCTGATTACTTTGAGATTTAAATATATTGCCTTTATTTTTCCCATACCATCAGGGGATTTAACTCTTATAGGAAATATATAACGTCTTTGTACCAGACACATTCTACCAACAAAGGACTGTCCTGAGAACGTTTACCAGACAACTCAGCTTGTTTATTTTCTAAGAAAGTATTGATGAAGTTAACCCCCAAATATTTACAATTAGACTCAACTAATAGCTTGGATAAACCTTGGCCCTTAACTAGTTTGGTGGGCTTTATTTCCAGATAAAATTCAAGGATTTTGGCAATCCACTTGCTTCTTCTCCCGTCTATGTCAGGATGAATGAGAATGTCCTTCACATAAGATGAAGGGACATATGCAATGGTCTTCGAATGAAAAACATAGACTCTGAAAAACTTAAGAAATTTCACTAAGGCATAGGCATGCTTCTCCATGATGTCATATCTGACCTCTGCATCTCTTAGTTCTCTCCTGAAAAAAGAAATAGTTTTCTCCAGCCCTGCATCATTCTTTTGTAATAAAACACCGACCACTGTATCAAATGAAGCAAAGAAAAAAATCAGAAAATCCTTGGAATAATTAGGACTGATTAGCACAGGTTCTTCAGTCAATACCTTCTTGATTTTATCGAAAGCGTTTCTAGACTCAGTTGTCCATTTGACTTCATTACCCTTCCTGAGCATTTCTGTAATATGCTTTACTAACTCATCAAAATTTGAAACAAACCTTCTTAGAAAATTAATTTTTCCCAGGAAGAACTGAAATTATTTCTTGGATATGGGAAGTGATAAGGCTTGAATAGCTTCTACCCTTCTTGAATCAATCCTGACCCCCCCAGCTGATACAATGTGTCCCAACAATTTTCCTTCCTGCATGGAAAATAAGGACTTCTTGGGATTTAGGGAGAGACCAAACCTTCTGCATTTCGAGAAGACCTTTCTCAGATGTTGACAATGTTCTTTATCATATTTGGAGAAGACTATTATGTCATCCAGATAGATGACCACAAATTTGTCTCTTTCTCCAATGAAGGTGATGTCCATCACTCATTGGAAGGTTGCTCCTACGTTCATCAATCCAAAGGGCATTTTGGCATACATGAATGTGCCCCAAGGAGTGGTGAAGGTTGTCTTTTCTCTGTCTTCAGGAATGATAAAGATCTGATTGTATCCAGAAAATCCATCAATCATGGAAATCATGGATGCACCTATTACCCTCTGCAATATGTGTTCCATCTTTGGAAAAGGGTAATTGTCCTTCTTTGAGATTTTGTTTAGGTTTCTGAAATCAACACAAAGTTTGATTTCTCCACTCTTCTTTCTCATCGGGACCAAGTTCACCACCCACTCTAAACATCTCAAAGGGACAATGATTTGGGCATCCAACAACTTCTTTACATCTTTCTCCATAATATGCAACATTATAGGATTTATCTATCTTATTTTTTTCCTAAATGGTTTAGCCTCCTCCTTAAATGGGATCTTATGCTCAATGACACTTGTGTCATATGTTCTTAGGTCTTCATAGGTCCATGAAAACACATCATCAAATTATTTTAATAGCTCAGTATACTCGGCTCTCTGCTCCCTTGACAAGCTTCTTGACAACATGACAAACTTTGGACTCTCCTCTCTACCATTGCTACCCTTAGATATCTCAACATAATCAATTAGCCTCTTATCATTTAATACCACATCATTACTATCAAATATCCTTTCCAAAGGGACTAGTCCCTTCGGAATGTGATTACTAGGCAACTGCATAATACGATGGTTAGCAATTTTCTTTAAAAATAAATCAGTGTGAGGTTCATTTTCAGAATTAGGATCATGACCTATACGCAATGCTGAAAATTCCTCAACAATCTCCAGGAACCTTTTGATTTCAAGATCATCCTCAAACACCTTCCAATGCTTGGCATTGTCAGGTATAGAGGGCCTGTACTTTACTTCTATATCATACCTGAGCTTGGGTGGCAGGGGAACTCTAAAATTGCTCGCTGAAACAACCAAAGAATCAACCACCGTGTTTTATTGTCTCGGGATGAATGAAATGTTGAAATCCAAGAAAAAGATTTCAATCAGGTCCCACACTTCATTTATATAAGTTCTAAGCTTGGGATGCTTAGCTTGATAAATATTTCTAATCTGATTAACAATTAATTCTACATCCCCAAACACAGATATTTCCTTGATCCCCATGTCCTTTACATCCCTTAAGCCCAAAACAAGAGCTTCATACTCTTCCACATTATTGGTAGCTTCAAATTCCTATTTGTAGGAAAGAGATATGGCCTCTCGAGAAGGTGAAACAAAAGCCACTCCAGTGCTAGCAACATCCTTAGAAGAGGCTCCATCAAATAACATCTTCCAAACAAAAGTGGTGAGAGAAGGATCTTCATGAAAAGTAACAATCTGATTTCTGATTTTAAGGGGAGGCTTAGGAGCATCAATGAGCTATAAAACACTGGACCCCAGATCAGTGTCAAGTGAAAAGATAGGATGATTGGTGGGGTTTGCTTCATCACTAATAATATATGCCAGTTTGGCTTCCCTGTAAAGTCTTCTATGCTCCCCCACAAATACAGGAATAGTGGCATACATGAGGTCCATATGCAAGGTTCCCCCTATTCTTTTTATCCAATATATAGACAAAAGCATCTTGAACTTAGGGGGGACGTCAGCTACCACGATGTCCATCATCATGCCTTTCATTGGCAGTTGGAAGAGAGATATGGCCAAGTCTTTGATAACCCTAAGGCACTTGACCTTCCTGGAGTCGAAAGAATACAGGTCATGGTAGGCTTTTGTAATATCCAAACTAAGCTCTTCCATGATGATTTTAGGCATAAGTTTGTGAGATGCCCCTGAATCCATCAAACAGTTGTGCAACACCTTGTCATGTATGTTCAGTGAGGTATATAAGGGAGAGGAGGAATCATCTTTATCTTCTACCAAAGGTCCTAATATGACAACTAGATTCTCATCTTGCAAATTGACTGAGTTTGTGGAGCAGACGTAGGTTCAGACTGCAATAGTTTAGAGAGTCTCCTTTTGAAATCTTCATGCTTGACCAACTTTGAAAGGGGGACAGGGATTCTAAGTTTTTGGATTTCATGGTCAAAATTGAAAAAGGAAGAGGGCTTCAGAATCTCCTTCACTTATGGAATAGGAACTTTAATTACTAGAGAGGGTGCTTGCGCTTTCTTACCTTTGTTGTCGTCAGCTACATCTTTAGCAGGCTTCTCCACTCCA
The DNA here is from genome assembly GCA_009831015.1 of Picea engelmannii. Lineage (NCBI taxonomy): Eukaryota > Viridiplantae > Streptophyta > Pinopsida > Pinales > Pinaceae > Picea > Picea engelmannii. The sequence continues at coordinate 29,789 of ML846184.1, forward strand.
GTAGGTTTCTCAGGAGCATCAGTATTTCCTTGTTTCTTCTTGGACCTCAGATTATATCTGTTTGGGCTGCTGCTGACCTTGTCTCCCTTACTCAACTCATTAAGTTGGATGTCCATGAGAGATTCCTCGTATGCAGATTGAGTCAAATGAGGAAAGGAGGAGGTGTCTCCAAGACAGTGGATTTCAGGATCAAATCTCTCATCCTCACCTTCATCATTTGTAACAAGATTATTTTGGAGAGGGGTCTGGATGTTCTAATCATATCTATCTATGTTTCTCTGCTCTCTTGGAAGAATTTGAGGAGCGTTGTTAGGTCTGATGAAGTTACCTCTGTTATCAACATTTTGTGGATTTCTACAGTTCTGTCTTCCTTCAAGCTTCAACTTCTCCAGCTCAACAAACATAGATTTTACTAATTTAGTAAGTTCATCAAATTGAGGATGGGAAATAGAGGAACCAGAGGTTGAGACTTCATACCTCCCCATTCTTCTATCTTTGTCAGCCTTTCTCCTAAGTTTATCAACTGCAAATATATTAGATTCTATTTCAAGGACTGCATCTTGCATATGAGCCAATGAAGTAGCTCTTCTTTCTCTTAGTAGGAGACATAAGTTAGGATCAAATGCGCTAGCATAAGTAATCTTTGCAGAGGTTTCTGTAGGCTTGACTTTAGTGGGAATTTTATTATACATTTTATTAAACCTCTTGGAGAAATCAGACACAGATTCTCCTTCCTCTTTCTTCAGATCCCCGAACTCTGTAATATAGTACAGGATATCCTTATTGTCTCCCCAATCCTTTAAGAAGACTTCATCTAGGGCTTCGATTCCACCAATATATCCAGGGGGAAATGCCTTGAACCACTTCCTAGCTTCACCATCGAGGCTATGGACAGAGATCCTCATCCATACATCCTCATTCTCTATGACATGATTATCTGTAAAACTATAAAAGGATTCAATATGTGCTTCTGCAGTTATGTCTCCCTCACCCATGAACTTAGGTAACTGCTTAAGGTACCCATCTATTGGGAGGGAATTCAGAGGCTGAGGCAAAACAAGAGGGGCATACCTAGTAGCTATGATATCTTCCATTCTGTTTCTAGGGGAATTTTCTCCTGCCATTGGAGTGTGAATAGAAGGAGAAGCACGTGGAGATGGAGTTAGGATAGGGGAGATGGGAGGTGTGCTTCTGGGAACAAAGGTAAACAAATGAGGATCTGGATAAAAGGCCTCAAGGCTCGAGAGAATAAAGGCTTCCCTCCCTATAAAAGAAACAACTGCAATAGGAGGAGGAGTGGTGAAACTGGGAGAGGGGAAATCAACAGGAAAACTCCCAAAATTTAAACCTCTAGAATCTCCAAAAGATGGTGTAATAGGAAAATGAGAGACATATATTGGAGTTACTATAGGAGGATAGTGAAAATCATCAGAAATACCTGGTTTGGTAGCTAAAGTGACTTCCTAATAGGTCAACTGCTTTCTAATAATTTTCTCTAGGTCAACGTCAGGTGTTGCTAAAGGCAATTGTGGGGTAGACCTCGTGTGTCTGCCTTTGGAAGCCACAACTGAAACCGCAGATTCGTACCAGTGCATTCATCAGGTGCAAGTCACGATATTCAATGGTGTTGATTTCTGATGCACCTTAAAAATCAGTAAGCTTTGTCATTCTATCCTAGGGAAATTATTCAATTCATCCCTGGAAGCGATGCTAGAAATGTTAGCACTAGAAGTCACCTCTGGATTACAGTAGAGGTAAGCCTAGTACCCATCAGTTTGTATGTCACAATGAAAAAATTAAAGGAGGTCAAATGTGCGTAGGCTCAAGAAAATATCACTTCCAATCAGAAATCTGAACCAGGCAATGCTTGAGAAAGTGAGGTCTTTCTTTAACTTCAGTTAGTAAATTGTAGTAAAGGGTGAGTAGGGAAAGAACTTGTGAGGAAATGTAGAGGTATTCTATGGACATTGGGTCTTCCAACAACCTAGGGAGGAAAATATTCGAATACAAGATCTTCTTGAACCCAAAACTTCAGGAAACTAAAAATGTCCTAACAATATTACAATCAAACATACATTACAATACAGTCACAACAACTCGACTAGATCACCCATGCCTGAGTCTTCAATATCATAAGCAAAAGAGATGCTAAGAAAGTTGATTTTCATTAAAAAAGAAGTCTTAAATGGAAACACGTAACTAGAGAACCAGAGGCTTCATTAAAACTTTACAATACGGGAGCTTAGCTCAACCATCGACCTTCACAAAATATCAAAACTGAGTATTTATACTCAGAACAGTTGCCACCACCAGGAATGTGACCTGGTCATACAATCAAAGCTTTACGTATGCATCTTCTTCTGTCAGCCTGCACTTGCATTCTACTATCAGACGTGATCTCAGATCAGTATGGGCTTTGCAGGAGAATCCGTTGATAGGGGAAATTTCGGTTGACAGTTTCCCTCCATGACCATATTTCCATTTATGCGGTGAGACGAGGTGTCAACAACCTCCCCCATTTCATTAACTACCTTCATTGGGATCGGGATGGAGCCCGACACCCATGAATTCTCTGGGATACGTTCATGACTCCTTCAATTTAATCCTGACGCCTTGAGACCATGCATATCTTCCCCTGTAAAAATACAGGCACCCTCGTCTTCTGGAGTGACTCCTCTCCATCGCTTCATGTGACCTCAGGTTATGAACCAGGGCTTATTTTTGTGAAATTTCAGGATTTTGCATTTCGGGAATATTTACTCCACTCGATTCCAAAAATCTCGATACTTGAACTTGTGAAATGGGTCATCCATATTGACGATCGGGCCTACTTTGAATTTGACAGCCACGATCATTTCCTTGAAAAATCTTAGTCGCCCATTGCTCGACAGGCACTTTCCCTTTCTTTATGGCCCTGCTTCCATAATACCGCAGGTTGTGATCGTGGGCCCAACTCTTAGGCACATTGTGATTTCATGTTTCGTGAAATTACGTTGTGCTCCATGCTCAAAACTCTGAGTCATGAAATCATGATCTCTTGGATCATGCACCACGCGTCCCCTTTGATCGGACAGACCACATGGATATCGACATTTTGGGACCTTGGGTTGTCGACATTTCAGGACTCAGGATATCGGGACCTCTCACTTGAGCTTTCCTGAAATGACTTCCTCCACGACTTAGATATGGTGCCATGCATCCTGCTAAATCGGAGGGTTCCTCCTGATTTCGGGTTTCGGGGATTCAGATATTTTACAAGCAACTTCAACAATGTTCTGAATTCCCGATTCCCATGCTTATAACTTGTCGTTGATCTCTAAAATTTGAAATGAAACTTCCTCCACCAAACTGAACTTTCTCACTCGCTTGATTCAAGTCCATATCAGACCACTTTAAGTGTTGAGCTTGTGCTTATGGTTGAGGCCCCTGTAAACAAATACTCAGACGACTGGGTGAGGGCTTGGGAAAACAAGAGGATCAATGATAGAGGTAAAGAGAGAGAAGTGATAGACCTTAGAGAAAGCAGAAAGGCTTAGGGCCGACACCTCTCAGGCAGGAAAAAAGAAGAAAACTATAAGCCGAAAGGAAAAATATTACGATTGGGTCTGAAAAAGGAGGAGAGACAGGCAAGTTTACAAACTTAGGCAAAAATCCCAGATTCACAAGACTCTGACAAGTTTATGTGACAACTTTTTCCATTCCAAATAAGGATACTACTTTACTACCCATCTAAAATGACCAACACTAGTTAGTTAAGATTATGTTCAACGCTTTGTAAACCTTAGATAAATTGTTTCAAATCAATCCTTCTAGTTGATATGAAATGGATCAGTATATATTTTCCATGCTTTATATTGTGTATAATCATAGCTATGACCTTGTAGGGGTGATTTTTGGGTCGAGATTAAACTCCACTTTGCAAGGAAAAAACTAAAATTACACCTTCCAATGCTTAAAGAACATGTTTTGGGGTTAAAAAAATGACCAAAATGACATAAGAAAAACTTTCCATGCCATTTTCCTCATCAATATATTTCCAATTGTCCAAGGAGCACCAATATGAATCTATATGATAAAGTTGTACCTTGTCAAGTTGATTTCTTGCTTTAATAACCACCACAATACCAAGTGAAATTCACGTTAACTCCTACTACTAGAACATGTAGTAGTATCCATGTATATACTTTCAAGAATAATCTAAAGGGTCAGAATTCATAACCCCAATCAAGAGTTAGGGAAGAAAAAAATCCTAAACTGACCCAAAGGACAATTAGGTGTTAAAACCTCAAGGGCATAAAAAGGGGGTTACTTTCCTATTGTAATATTTTTTTGTTTTGTCACTAAGAAATGAAAAGGAGTGGGATAAAGGAACAAAACAAAGAAAAAAGGTGGCCCAATAGTAGCTTATTTTAGCCCATAATGTCTATCTATTTGTTAAAGAGAAAACTCTCCTACAGATAAGTGAGCCCTCTCATTGAATTGACATAGATCAATGATAGACATGGGATAGATCACTATAACCTTTCAATCTATTCTAACAAGAAAGGATGGAATGCCTTACCCTTGATCGGTGTTTGTTCTAGTGTGATCATGGCTGATGCAGCTCCAAGACTCTACTCCTAGTTCCTGCAATCAATTACTTTCCCACAAATAACAAAATACACCTATTTCATAATCATTTTTCATAAAAATAATATCAATTACAACCAAATATAATCTATTTTTTGCAAGAAAATGTAGATCTACCAATGTTAGCAAATACACCTCAATGATTTACACACATTTGAGGGGAAATGTCATAGATCTATATTAATAATAACATAATGTAAACAATATTATGTTACCTTGAGAATTTTGAAGTACCTTCCAGCTCCAAGATCCCGAGACACCTCCTTATCCCTCTCTCTCAAATATGGATATATGAACAACCAACTCTAAAGAAAATAGCAGGAATGTCTCTCTAGTTATATTCTAGTAGCATGAGTCTATGATGAATGAATTAGCTCTTGACCATTCCATTAATTTTCCCTTCTTTTATTAAATGTTGGAGGAGGCTTAGAGATAGGTTCAAGGCTTGGAACTTAGTGAAAATAGGTCATGCACAAGTTCTATGGATCATGATGCATCATGGACAACCCATCCTTCACTGATATCCTCATAATTACTCAAATATAGAAGGTTCTAGGGGCAGTTGGTTGTTGCATTAAGGCAACAAGCAATTGATGACCATTTTATCTAGGGAAAGAGTGACTGAGCTCAAAAACATGTGATTTTGACAAATTGACATTAGGAGGTCCCATGTGAGGCCTAGGGTGAAAAATAGAGGTGTAACAAAAATATTCTATCATGGGGTGATCAACCATTCTTAGGTTATAATTTATCTCATGGCTCTTTCTCCATCCAACAATTTACACAACTCGTCTTGATTTTTATTACCTCCACCTGGCTAAAATAACCTTTGAGAGCCATGTTACAAGTATATATAGGAGATATGGGGAGTAATAGGAAGAAGGCCAAGAGACTGACCTTTCATTTCCCATTTCTCTCTCTTTTTCTCTCCTATTTTCTATTTCTTTTTTCTTTTACATTTAATCCTTTTTATTTCTATGTTACATTTACTTTATTTATGGTTTCATTGTCTTTTCTTGTTTTCTACCCTCATTGATTGTTGGTTTTATGCTTAGGTATTTAGTCTTACAACCATTCATGTTGTTCAGATCTATTTTGAGTCACACCTCTCCATTAAGAGGATTTTTGGTCTCCAAAAGAGGAAACCAATCTTTGGATCAATTTGCCTTTTTTTTGCTTCTTTGGAACATAGCTCTCAACTCTGTCTCTTGGTTATAGATCTGAATTTGTCTTTGGTTTCGGCTCATAGATTTGGATACTAACTTTAGTACTAGCTATAGGTCTAGCTTTGGTTGTTGGCTCCACTTGTTCCTACAGTGAAGAAGTCTACTAACTAATTCTCATCTATGAGAAATTTTCATATCCAAACTTTTCAATTGGAATTCACTCCCATCTTCAACATGAAAGTCCATTTCATTCTCAAACTTGGATATAGTCCATATTGGAAATCAATGAAATCCAAGTTGAATTTTGGTCTATGATTTTTTCTAGTGAGATGTCAACATTTGTTCAATCATCCA
>ML846185.1:0-11222 GCA_009831015.1 Picea engelmannii
AGGAAAGTGCATGTTTGGACTTAGGAAGTACATGGGAAGAACTTAATGTAAATTTCCATTGAACCCATTGAATATATTCTCAAGAGATTGTTTGAGAATGGATATCATAGGAAAAATCCTTGTAAGTTTGTTGAAATGTGTTTGAGTGGGACAAGGATTTGGAAGGAATCCTTGGTAAATGGATGATACTTGAATCCTTGTATAATTCCATAAATGTGTTCTTGAAAATGAGTTAAACCAATTTCTTAAAACTCAAAATTTGAATGGAAAAGTACGGAAAAATGACTAAGTGCTAAAAGATTTAGAATTTTTAGGAAAACTTGGGAAATCTTTGCGTATCGCGCAAAAATAACTTTAGTGCAATACAACTTATATCACATGTAAATAATTTTTGTGTGGTATAGTATATATCACACGAAATTAATATTCATGTGATATAGTGTATATTTCATGAAATTAATATTTGTGTGATATAGTGTTATGACCCAAGAAAGTAGACTTTGAGACTTAGAATCTTTGGGAAAATTGAAGAATTTGTGTGTATCACAAAAGCACGAATTTTGGTGTGGTGTAATGTGTCGCACCAAAATAATTTAGGTGCAATACACCACAAAGGAATCAACTTTTTTTCAATGTAAAACACTTATCATGAGAGAGGATATTTTCCAACTATGCGAGAAACACTTAGAGACTTAGAATTTTTTTGAAAAATTTGAAGAATGTTGGAACCTCAAGTTCTGATGGTTCATCACTCTTCTCCAGGACTAGTCGGTTGGGTAGTCAAACGAAAATTGGAAATAGTTGGTTGGGAGATCGACTAGAAGTCAACATTAGTTAGTCGAGTAGTCGACTAGAATGTCGATCAGATAGTCAACTAGAATTTGAATACAGTCAGTTGGTGGATTGACTAGTTGAGTGATGGACTACGAATTGAATGCATGGATGGTTGGGTCAAGACAAATTGACTATCTAACTAACCAATGTATATTTGACAGATTCAACTATAAAAAATGATGGTTGTATGTGGATAAGATATTCTCAATTTCAAGGATGTTGGTTAGATATTGAGGCTATAAATAAAGGACTGAAAGGGTCATTATCAAAATTGAAAAAATATGTGAATTGTAATGCAAGAAATTATTTCCAATATACATTGTTTTGTTCCGATCACAATGCATTATGCTTAAGTGTTGTAAAAGTGCCTTTAGACACCACTCATCTTTCTGAAATTATTCCTCTTCGATTATCTTCATATTTCTTATTTGTTTCATACTAGTTTACAGCCAATCCCCAACAGGGTATGAGAGAGACTGTTTTAATACCTCACTTGTTGTCTACAAATATTGCTAAGTTGGATCTATTTGTGATTGACTCTGGGTTGATGATTTGTTCGTTGTAAGATGTGGAAACATATCATATTTGTTATATATTGAAGATGGCTTCGGAGATTTATCCTGACATTTTGAATGGATCAAATTATGTTATGTAGGATATAGATATGGAAACCTTGTTGAAAATTAAGGACTTTGGTTGTATAGAAAGACTACAAGTCCAGATCCGATGGATGACTAGATGAGGTTCATTGTCAAAGGAAATAAGGATGAGGTTATGGGGGCCATTACAACCTATATATCATGGGAGATTCGGTTTCGTACCAGTGGAATCAACTATCCTCATTAATTATAGAAGAAGTTGAAGTCTTTGTTTGAAAAATTCAATGAAATTCAACCCATGTCGTTTGAGAAAGAATTGATCTCTATTGATCTTCATTCCTTCGATAGAATTGAGGACTATTTGGTGCATGTTAAAGAGATGTAGTTGAAATTGGACAAATGTGGGAATAATTATCGGAAGAAATATGGACAAGTCATCGAGTTGGTCCTGATGAATATGAGAACACCATTTAATGTGTTTGTTTCGACATTTAGAACCAACTTGCAGGGGCACAAGGAACATGGTAAGGATTACACCTTTGATTTTTTTTGTGGCTTACCAATTAGTGATCAACACAAATTTCTTGATGAAGGAAATATTGGTGGAAAACAAAAATATCACTTTCTCAAGGGAAAGGGAAAGGTGAATCATAAGAAAAGAGGATGGTTTGATACCCTTGTACATAGACTAGGAAAGTTGAAATTGAGACTTAGAATCTTTGTAAAATATGAATAATTTTGGTGTATGTCAGAAGCAATAATTTTGGTGTGGTGTGATGTGTTCCACCAAAATAATTTAGGTGAAATACATCACAAAGGAATAAAATTTTCAACAATGTAAAACACTTATCATGAGAGAGGATATTTTCCAACTATGGGAGAAACACTTGGAGACTTGAAATGTTTTTGAAAAAATTGAATAATGTTGGAACTTTAGGTTTTGATGGTTCTCCAATCTTCTCCTAAACCAGTTGGTTGGGTAGTCGAACAACAATTGCAAATAGTCAGTTGGATGATCGACCAGAAGTCAACATTATTAAGTTGAGTAGTTGACTAGGTTGTCGATCGAACATTTTACTAGAAGTCGAAGAAAGTCAGTTGGTGGATTGACTAGATAAGCAATGGACTACGAATCAGATGTGTGGATGGTTAGGTCAAGCCAACTTGACTAGTTAACTAACCAAAGTAGATTTGATGGAGTCAACTCTAACAACTGATGGTTGCATGTGGACAATATATTCTCGATTTCAAGGAATTTGGTTAGATATTGAGTCTATAAATAAAGGACCCGAAAGGTCATTATTGAAATTGGAAAACATATGTGCATTGCAATGCAATAAATTATGTCCAATATACATTGTTTTGTTATGATCACAATGCATTGTTATTAAGAATTGTAACAATGCCTTTAGACACCACCAATCTTTCTGAAGTTAATCCTCTTCGATTATATGCATATTTCGTTTTTTTTTTTTGTACTAGGTTACACCCAATCCCCAACATGGTATCTGAGCGACTGGTTTAATACCTCACATATTTTCTGAAAATCTTACTAAGTCAGATCTATTCATGATTGACTCTGGGTCAATGACTTATTCACTATAACCTATGGAAACATATCATATTTGTTATATATTGAATATGTCTTTGGAGATCAATCCTATCATTTTGAATGGAACAAATTATGTTATCTAGGCTCTAAATATGGAAACCTTGTTGAAAAGTAAAGGAATTTGGAAATATAGAAAGATTGTGATTCCATATCCGATGGATGACCAGATGAAGTTCATTGTCGAAGGAAAGAAGGTTGAGGTTGTGGGGGTCATTATGACCTATATATTGTGGGATATTTGGTTGCATACCAATGGAATCAACTACCCTCATCAATTCTAGAAGAAGTTTAAGTTTTGTTTGAAAAATTCAATGAAATCCAAGTCATGTCGTTAGAGAAAGAATTGATCTCTATTGATCCTCATTCCTTCGATATAATCTAGGACTATTTGGTGCATGTTAAAGAGATGCAATTGAAATTGGGAAAATGTGGGAAGAATTATTAGAAGAAATATGGAAAACTCATCGGGTTAGTCCTGATGAATCTAAGAACATCATTTGATGTGTTTGTTTCGACATTCAGAAACAACTTGAAAGCACACAAGGAACATGGTAAGGATTACACCTTTGATTTTTTTTGTGGCTTACCGATTAGTGATCAACACAAATTTATTGATGAAGGAAATATTGGCAGAAAACATCAAGCTCAATTGCAAAAGGGAAATGGAAAGGTGAATCATAATAAAAGAGGATGGTTTGATACTGTAATGAATCTCATATTTACACAAAAAATAAAAATAAAAATTGTTAAACAGTTTCTTGGTGGAAAAAGGGGTTCTAGTCATGCAACTCTGTTGTCGATTGGTTAGGAAATTTTGTAACAATACTTCACTTTAAAGTTCCATTACAAAATCCTTGATACAACTCTTAAATTCCCTAGACACCATAAGGTTTTCCTGTTCATCACAAGCATAGAAGGTTATGAGGAAAGGTCCCCAAGTTTATTAGGTAACTCCCTTAAGTATACCTATAGGCTGTGTATACACGATGTAACTCATTTTTATAAAATAACCCAAGCCTTCAAGTTCGCGCACATATCCACCTATGCTATTATGGAATGAATGCTGTAATTAGTTCTTAATCGTAACAGACAGGGGGGGTCATATTTTATCTTACACCAACCAACTAACCTAACAACCAAGTCTTGGTTAATTTATAGTTCTTTAGAAACGACAGTTGATGGCATGAAAGTACGAGATTCCAAAGGCCAGTGGGATGATGAGATTTCTAGGATCTAACCGCTGTCTTGGATTTACACAGGGTGGAAAATAATGGTTTAACTTGAGTTATGGCGGTGTCCCATCGAAATCCTCCTTTAAGTGTACGAGAAGGATTATTGTCACCAAAGTTTACAGTTATGTAACTTCATTTAGGGCCGCCTACAAATTCCCTTGTAGTTACTATCTCCATACGCCAAGGTGTCATATTCACTCTGCCATTGTCACATGGAAATCCATCCTCTTCACTCCTTGCATTTACTACGAGGTGACAAGGCACCGCTTAGGGTTAGAATAGGTTTGCTGCTTTGTCATTCTTGAGTCTTCATGAAGAGGGTCGGCATACCCCAATTTCAGAGGAGAAAACTGTAGTGAGTGAAGGGGGTTTCCCATGGTGTAACTACCGGCGCGACCCTCGGCTCTGGTAAGTCTTCTAAAACACACTACCGAGATAGATAAACAACACGGAGATGTAAACCTTCGAAATCAATGTTAGGTGTTTTGTTGTTTTCGTTAGTTTTTGTAGTGATTTCCTTTCTTCTGTTGTTCTCTACCTTGCAACGATTTCTCTGCAAAACATTCGAAAGATCGCCTGTTGTCCTGGGAAAGTGATTTCCTCCCTGGGATTGTCGATATCCATTCCTGGTTAGGCATTTGGATCCCTCTGTAGTATTCAATGGAGTCTTTTAGAGTTGGGGTTGTTCGAAGCATACGCCTCTCCTCCAATAAGTGATGCACCTTGGTTTTTTCTCTTTATTTTATAAAGTTTCACAGTGAAAAGCCTAAGTTGTAGTATACATACCGGCTTGTTCTTCATTATTATTATTATCGTCTTTCTAAAAGAATCTTGCTGAGGTAGGTTGGTTTTGTATAAGGATCAAAAGGATGTCAACTCTTTTGGTTTGATAGGTAATATGTCATATTTTCTTTTGTATTCCCCAAAATGGATGGAGTCACTATCCTGTAGATTTACCAGGCTCTCGGCTGGTACCTCTATTATCATTGTCGTCTTTTGTTTCCATGATACCCTGAATAATTTAACTGGGACTCATGTAGCACAAATTTCCATGTGTATCACGAAGCTATGTCATCTTGACGGGGTGGTAGTTTATCTCCGTACTTTGAACACCATAGTGTGATGACTCTGCTATTACTGTTTATTTTGTATATGTATTTGTTACAGTTTTTTATTCAGAACTGATTTAGACTTAACCCTTTAATCATCTTGATATGCTGTGTGAAACGTCTATAGTATTATTTCAGTTTCTACTTATGGCAAAGTTTGTACTATTTTCAAAGTAATGGTTTCATTATAAGACTTGTTATTGTCACTAAAGGTGGGCCTTGTTGTTGCGAGGACTCATCAGAGATGGTACCGCATTCTCCTCCCTCGTCCTGAACATCTAGACAGATAGCAGGTGATGGGGAAAGGATTCAAACCCATACATGAACAAGATAAGTATCTTCTTGAGAGGGGAAACCTCGGTTTAACTCCTATAGTCTTATTGCAATATACTCCTTCTAGATTCTTATTTCTTGAATAAAGGCTAAATTTTACTAGATTTGATTTATGTGCAAGGTATCTGTCCACACAAGTCCTAGATACCCGTCACTGCCCCTATGCAAAAGGTATTTGAGTTTCGAACCTTTCACCCCTCGGCTAACTCTACAGGTTCTACCGTCGGCTAAGGGAATCATGATTCAACTAGCTTTGTTGTATCTATCTTTGTGTCTATTGTAGCGCTTGTTGGAGTAAACCCTTGGGTCGTCCTTCCATTAATGGCATAATGCCAGTTCTTGTATAAGTACTGAATCTATAAATAAGTAAAGAGTCTGGTTGACTATATAATATACTTTGTTTTCTTTAATTATTAAAATACAACCTATTCAAATTCGTTCGAAAGTTAATATGTTTCAAAGAAATTTTGTCTTTTAAATTCGAACGTTGTACTTATTATTTGTGCGGTTCGACTTTATACTATACCATTGGTCTACCCCATCCTAGAAAGAAAAGAGTTTCCAAATTTTAACAATGGATTTACTGTTATGTTTGGCCTTCTGTGTTCGGTTTTAAAAATTGAATGATCATATATCAGTTGTTGCTTTAAATAGAGCATTCCCACTCTTTCGTAATTTAATTCCCATTATGACTGTGTGTCTTTCAAAGATTTATTATATTCAGAGCATAGGAGAAAATTCTTACTAAAACAGACATGCATATAGTTATATACACATGTTTGTCTATGTAGTCATTAGATTTCTATATTTCTTTATCATGCCTACCAATAGTAATTAGATATATACTTGTTACCAATTTATCGTGAAATTCTATTGACTCAGAGTGGCTCAAGGTCTATACAAAGTGGCAGATAACATCCCTAATTCGTTTATACATCTGAATTTGCACTTGTTGAAAATTTTTACTTTATGTATTTAGACTAGTTTCAATCTATTCATGCCTAGATGTAGACACCATAAATTTCGATGTACAGGAAATACCCCTATTTTAATGGAAATCCAATTACAGATAGAAGTTACCTCCAGAATTTAATCATACAAATCCATTTGATTATTCTAGGAAGAAATCAAATAAATTCCTCGTTTTCTTACCAATTCTAATTCAATCATAAGGGCTGCTCGGAAAGTGATTTTTCAAAAACAATTTATAAAACTGTTATGTAGGAATCTGTACTACACATATTCATATAATCGAACTGTTTTTGCTTAGACTATTATATCCATACATACTTTAATAATTGCGCTACTTCTGTAACTAATTCCTTCCACAGACATAGAAATAATTCAATTTAGATGCAACTCAAAACATCTTAGCAGACATGCGGTAAATCAAATAGATGTATTACAACAATTAGAAGTAAACACTCAATCAGAGAAGGGAAGATTGCATATCTAAAGCAGCTCACTGGAAGACAAAAGGAACAACCACGTTCCTCCCAACCGTAGAATAGGGTAGCCAAACTACTCGCCAATGTAATATACAAGATATAAAATGTATGCAGAACATAAATAAAATTCTAGTAATGGAAGAATAGCAACAATATAGCGAGAACATTCACCACAATAACACTGAAATGATATAAGAATAACAACAAAAATAGCACTTTGAATATGAAAGCAATGTTCACGAGCCTCTTTGACGGGGCAAACTCCATTTGAGCAGATCTCTATTACAATAATATCCAAGCTAGGGTTCTCATACCCTTGATTCCTATTTATACTAAAAAGAAGCATCTAGATGAAGATCCTTCTAGAAGAAGAAGCTTCTATTAGGTCTTCTTACATCCACCTTATTCTATTTTATTGAAAGGCCTTCTTAATATTGACCTTTATTACATCCGAATATTTTGTTCTACCTGTGTGCGGGTTAGGACCCTAACATGTCCACCCCCTTAAAAACAACCTTGTCCTCAAGGCTTGAGATGAGGAAATTGTTGCAGAATGGTAGTTGGTTCCCAAGTGGCGTCTGCTGGAGTTGTATCCTTCCACTAGACTAGCACTTCCTTAATGGTTCTCTGACATAGGCGACGCTCATGCTAGTCCAAAACTGCTTCTGGATGTAGCCAAATGGATCCTTCTTTAGCTAACTCTGAAAGGTTGGTTTGAATTTGGCACTTAGCTCCAATCACCTTCTTTAAGCATGAAACATGAAAAAAAGGATGTAGCTTCAAATGGCTGGGAAAAGCTAACTAATAGGTGACTCGTCCCACATGCTTGATCATGGTATAAGGACCATAAAATTTGGGCGCTAGCTTCTGACAATGATCAGCCTTGAGGGAAGTTTTCTTGTAAGGTTGCAATCGAAGAAACACCTGATCCTCTTCTGCAAATTGACATTCAGGGCAACCTTGATCTGCTTGTTGCTTCATGTGATTCTGTTCCATGACCAAATTATCTTTGAGGGTACGAAGAATAGCCTCTTGAGCTGTAAGTGTTAGCTCAACTGCCTGGACCTTCAAGGCACCTGATAAGTATGAGAGAACTGAAGGTGGCTTCTGTCCATATACCGCTTCAAAAGGAGTAATGTGTGTAGTTGTATGGTATGAAGTGTTGTACCACCATTCAACTAGGGGTAACCATTGAGCCCACTGATTTTGCTTTTCCGAGGCAAAACACCTCAAATATGTTTCCAAACACTTGTTGACAACTTTCATTTGGCCATCAGTCTGGGGATGATAAGCTGTGTTGAGATGAAATTCAGTGCCTTGTATCTTGAACAGTTCTTGCCAAAAATTGCTTGTGAAAGTTGGGTCGCGATAAAAAACAATAGAGTGTGGCATGCCATGAAGCTTGAAGACTCGATCCATGAAGATTTGAGCCACCGTGGATGCTGTAAATGGGTGTTGAAGGGCACATAAATGAGCATACTTGGAAAAGTGATAAAAAACCACCATGATGACAAATTTATTTCCCAATTTGGGTAAGCCGGTAATAAAATCCATAGAGATATCCTTCCAAATAGCAGGTGGAATCGGGAGCGGTTGTAGTGTGCCCGACAATTGATTGTTTCTCCCTTGTTGTGTTGACACACATCACATTTAGCTACAAAATTACGAATGTCCTATTTCATACCATCCCAGAAAAAGGAATGTTTGACCCTGTCATAGGTTTTGGTGAACCCGGAGTGCCCTATTGTGGGTGTAGCATGAAGCTCAGAAAGTACTGTGGATTTAAGCTTTGATTGTTTACTTAAATACAAATGGCCTTTGTATCGAAGTTCCTCATGGAGCCAAGAGTACCCTGGGGAAGCTAGAGCATTGGACTGCAATTGGTGGATCAACTGCGAACGTTTGGGATCTTGTATCCATTCCCGGCGAACGACTTGGAGCCAATCTGGTACAATGAATGAAAGAGAAAAAAGGGATCCTTCATCTTCATATTTTCAGGAAAGTGCATCCGCAACCACATTATCTTTGCCTTTCTTATAAATTATCTCATTATCATATCCAAAGAGTTTAGTCGCCCATTTTTGTTGTTCTGGGGAGGAAATGCATTATTCCAGAAAATTCTTGAGGCTTTGATGGTCTGTCTTAATTTGGAAACGTTGCCACAATAGATAAGGATGCCACAGATCCATGACATGAAGAATAGCCAACATTTCCTTTTCATAGATGGATTTGCCTAGATTTATTTCAGATAGTTTCTTGCTGGTAATGGCCAAAAGTCAACCCTCTTGCATAAGAACAACACAAATTCCTTTCCCTGAGGCATCACATTCCAACACAAAGGTCTTTGTGAAATCAGGAAGGGCGAGGACTGGAGTGGTGCACATGACGATCTTCAAGGTTTGAAAAGCTTGAGCAGCGGCTGGAGTCCAAGTGAAAGAGTTCTTTTTGAGGAGAGCAGTGAGAGGTGTTGCAATCTTCCCATAATTCTTAACAAACTTGCGATAATACCCTGTTAGGACTAGAAATCCATGCAAGCTCTTAAGAGTCTTTGGGTGCGGCCAGTCTTTCATAACTTCAATATTTTTAAGATCCACCCTGACGCCATCTTTTCCAACCAGATGACCCAAGTATTCTACTTCTAAGGTGCCAAAATCACATTTAGACTATTTCAGGAAAAGTTGGTGCTAAGAGAGTAGATGGAGAACTCGATCCACATGAGCAAGATGGCCTGTCCAGGTTTTGCTATAGATGAGGATATCATCAAAGAAAACTAAGACAAAATGGTGGAGAAAAGGACAAAAGACATGATTCATGAGGATTTGGAAGGTGGAGGGGGCATTACACAAGCCAATGTGCATGACCAAAAACTCATAGTGGCCTTCATGAGTTCTAAAGGTAGTCTTGGGAATGTATGACTCTTTCATACATATCTGGTGGTAGCCCGAACGAAGATACTGTTTAGTGAAGAATTGGGCACCACTCAATTCATCCAGGAGGTCATCAATGACAGGAATGGGGAATTTGTCTTTGATGGTAAGTTTGTTGAGGGCACGGAAGTCAGGACACATTCTCCAAGAACCTTATTTCTTCACGACCATGACCACAAGAGATGAGTAGGGGCTCGTACTAGGGCAGATAACGCCTGCATTAAGGAGTTCTTGGACCATTTTCTCAATTTCATTTTTTTGGGAAAATGGGTGACGATACGGACGAATATTGGGAGGAAGGCTTTTCGGGTACAAGGAGAATGGAATGATCATGAACACCACGGGAAGGAGGGAGGCCTTAGGGAGTGGAAAAGACCGATTGATGTTTAGAAAGGATGGCTTGGAGGTCTTGCGGTACTGAGGGTGTCTCTATTTCTTGTATGGAATGGAGTTGGGTGATAACACCAGAATGACCCTTTTTGAGCAGCTTTTCCATGCGATGGGAACTAATGATCTAAGGTGAACCAATGGTGATGCCTTGGAACTTATATTGGTGGCCCTCCTAGTCAAGTTGCATGGTTAAGTATTTAAAATCCATGAGAATGGGACCCAAATTCCTTAGCCAGTATGCACCCAACACAATGTCACAGCCTCCCATAGCGATAGCAAACATATGGGATTTCAGGTGGTAGTCACCAATTTGGAGACACACATTTTCACAACACCCTCCACATTTCATGGAACCACCATTGGCAATCATGATTTGGAAATTATTGATGGCATGGATGTAGCAATGAGTTTCTTGGGTAATGCGACGATGAATAAAATTATGGGTGTTGCCACTATCAACCAGAATGATGACCTTCCGATGCTTGAGGGTTTGGGGAGCAAAGAAGCCAATGAGACAATTGAGGGAAATGACCGGTTCTACTTCAGGAGGGTCTGAGGGAGGGGTTATGTCAGTCGATTTAGGTGACTCAAACACAGAGGGAGTTTCTTCATCTTCTTCCAAAATCTCCTCGGAGATTTCCATAAAAATCTTTTGTTCTTTACACTTGTGGCCCAAGAAATATTTGTCATCACAGTTATAACAAAGGCCTTTGAGTTGGCGTTCAACTATTTCAGCCC